>JAWPHD010008567.1:0-113711 GCA_037043455.1 Cyrtodaria siliqua | reverse complement strand
TGTGAAAGCTGAAGTTAAACAGATTTCCGCACGCGACATACCTTGATGGGTGGTTTTCCTCGTGAGAGACTGCTGTCAATCTCTTCACAGCCATGTCGAAATTGATTGTTTGTTTTTGTATGGTAGTTTACGTCATTGTCAACACATGTAAGATTATATCTGACGGTCGATTTATTTTTTGGTGGAGACGGACCACCAGTTTTCCCAGGGTAGAACCAGTTCTGTACACCTCCCGATGCTTATGGATGAAAAGGCAAAGTAAATGGTTGCTGCGCATTTTGGAAAGTCAACCTGGTAACGTTGAAATGTTATTGACCAAAAGTGACACAGAGACAGATCACAGAGCAAACACACCGAAGCATTGAACGGTAGTTGCTCATAACTGCGATAATGTTGTCTCCGCAATAGTATAGAATGATAGAGAGAGAAAGAGATCGTCTTAAAGGGTTTGCTGTCTGAAATACCACTTGAGCTGTAAAATCAGGTTCTTCGTGCGCTTTAAAATGTGAGCATGGCCATGTAAACGCATGTTCGCAACAGGGTGAGACAGGTCTCGAAAAGCCATGGATTGACGTGTATGATACTGGAAATATTGTCTGATCTCGTGTATGTTTATCACTAATCCGAGCCTTCTCTGACCTTACCAGCCCATTTTACGATTTTTGATATTTCATCTGGCTGTGTACGGTCAGAGGAACTCCTATAGTAAAAACACGGGGATCTCCTCTCCCTCGCGGGTGAGGAACTACCCTCTTGGTTTTAAATCAATATATCTATGTAAGTATTCATTGTATTAACATTTCAAGCATATAAACCGATTATCAATATATTTATTTACCTATCTGAACCGAAATATTTGTTTTATTAACCTTAATAAAGTTGTAACGGTCAACCGTTTCAGACGAAGTGAAAAAATATTACATTTCCAACATTTGTTATTATTCAGGTCAAATGTCACGTGATCGTGACCGGTGCGTCGATAAATATTTCCCGCAAAATTAAAAAAAATCAAAATTGCGACCAACTTTTCCTTTTGGCACTAGCAATAATCTGAACAACATTCAATTGTTTATTTTTAAAGTTTAGACCCTAATTATGCCCCGAGAAGAGTTCGCTCCACTCCAAAAATCCCTCGATGCTGTCAGTTGATAGTGGACTTATTTGATGAGGGGAATATGAATGCCTTTACCTCTCGCGAGAATATCACGGGAATTTAATTAATATGCAAAATGACAATATGGCGGATATAGTAAATAAAAGTGTATTTCAAAACATAAATGTTTTATTGTGTCACTACCATCGATAAAGGTGCAGTTTTATCATTGCAGCTTGGTATAATAAACATTAATTGGTCGATCTGTTGAGCTAAATTATCGTAAAAAATCGACCCGACACCGCAAACATCGTTGAAAGTGCATGACTGTGCGTTTTTAGTAATCCCCCGGTTTTCACTATAGGAGTTCCTCTGACCCTATAGAGCCGCAAAAAAAAAAAAATTAAAAAAGGCTTTTAGGGTCAGAGAAGTCTCGGATTAGTTTATCACTAGAAATATTGTCTGATCTCGTGTATGTTTATCTTCTTTGCGTTTGTGGAGAAAGCCTGTATTATACGATACTGTGTTTCCTTGTCTTTGCAGTGATCTGCTTCAGCTGGCAGGTGCTAGGCGATTGTGGATTTTGCAGCCTGTTTGCATTTTGGCGCCCTTTGCTTTCTATTAAGGTATGTCCTGATGGTAGTCGCTGTGTACCTTATATGTTATAGTGCATTGCATGTGCAGGGATGGAAACTAACTTTTAAAGCTTGGTTGCCCAAACGGGCAACCATCTTCTGGATTTTGGTTGCCCAGCTGAAAATTTATGAGCCCAGATTTTCTGTATTTCTCTTTTCGACACACTCACAAACACATTAACAAACATGATTTTAACACAAATTTACTTTATTTAGGCCAAACAAAAAAAATGTGTGTTTCATATTGCATGCTCTAGGGTCGGTAGGTAGGCATATTTATATTCTATAGTTCACTACAGTCTGATCATGGCCATTACAGTTACTCTGGCCAAGGATTTGAACAATAATTATTGTACAAATCCTTGCTCTGGCATGGTATATATTTCACCCTTTTCCTGTGAAAAATTCCCCTCTTAAAAAACAAATTATATATATATTAGAAAAATGTTAAACTACAATACAGGAAAACAGCATACTTTTTGCAATTCCCTATCCTGAAGGCCCTAAAAGCTGACTAGTGCCCTTAAAGATTCGTTATTTGTATAACATCAAATACCGTAACGTTCGCGCTCCGTGAAATGAAAACGGGAGCCGCATTTTAGAATGTCCCAAAACGGAAATGCGTCAATTTCCCAATATCCGGTTGACTTAAATTGCATTTCATCGTCGAATAAACAGAGTTGCGACTATTTACTGCATTTAATCGCTTAATAAACTATGTAAGAAATATTTTCCTTGTTGTTGTTTTCTACTGAAATGTTGTTCATCCGCATTGACGAATAATGCCGAGGAAATCGACTTTAGCTTGTCGAAAAAGCTAGTCGCCCGGGCGGACTACCGACTTATGAAATCTACTCGCCCAGCTTGAAATTTAGTCGTCCCGGGCGAACGGGCAACCGTTAGTTTCCATCCCTGCATGTGTGATAGTGTCTTGGGTAAACCGGCATGACCGAGATGGCATATTGAATGTCTTACAGCTGCGTTGTTGAAGTGGCATGACCCAGATGGCATATTGAACGGTTTGCAGCTTTGTTGGTTGAACTGGTATGACCCAGATGGGAAAGGCACAGGATGTCTAATGTTAAAACTGTACACAGATGGTTCGAAACTGCTTTCAAGAGCATTACCGATGTTGCTTGTTGTCATGGACAAATCAGGGGTAATTCCATTGCACGTCCTGCCATAAAGGTTGACTGACGTGTGTGATACAGGACATTTTATGTCGTGTATGTGTCTTTTCTTTGTTTATGTGGAGAAATCATTTTTTTATAACATCTCGTGTTTCCTTGTCTTTGCAGAGTTTAACATCTGTTGCCAGGCTGATAGAAAATTGGGGATATTGCACGCTGTCTGCGTCCTTGGCTTCGTAGTCAGGTATGTGCTGAAGGTCTTAGTTATATATCGTATATGTGGACGTGCATTGCATGTGTGATATTTATGTGTGTAAACTGGCATGACCCATAATGGAAAGGGGCATCAGTTGAAGACATGTTGCCTCATGCATATCACTAGGTAGGTATACACTATAGGATCTACCAAAGAACAAGTGGTTGGTCTGTGTTATGCCAAATAAAAACAATACCTGTGTTTCCGGTGGCCGGCCCGACTGACCCTATTTTTATGGGGCCAACCCTAAAACTTTCAATGAAAAAAAAAGAAATTGTTCTGAACAATGATTTATTGCAATATATCGAGGTAAACTTACATTACAGAGGAACTTTCAGTTGTATCATCAACTTGTATGGGGTTTATGAGATAAATACATGTAGCATCTCAAAATATCTTGCTCGAAAAAGAAACTTATATAAATTTCCTACCTACTGACCCTAATTTTTTAAAGCATGCAATAGGAAACACACCTATTTTTTTTTTTTCCTTAACAGCCTACATGGTGGTGGAACATGTTCTTACAAGCTTAAATGAACAAAAGACCATATGTATGGACAAAGGTTAGCTTTTTTTTTTAAATGATCACCATGACGTGATGTTGAGCCATGTCGAAAACTAATTTGATTCCACATCAAGCATGCCCGCCAGACATGGAGTGATAAAATAAGGACTTGTATAAAAAATTGTTGCGCCTACTCTGAAACTACTTGGTGGACCTTCATGACACAGAGGGATGTTGCTCTTGCAGCCCAGTTGAACCTGGCAAATCTTCAGGCTGGGCAAAAAATGCAAGACGGCCGGCACTGTTAAAAGTAAGCTTAAAACAAAACAAATTTGTAGCGACAACTTCCTAAAAAGTATAACTGATATTGATATGGGACTTTCTGTAACATGATGTACATCACATGATGTTGGTCATTGTCAGAAATCATTTTGATGAAACATGACTGGGAGCAGCCTTGTCTGTTTACACAGTTAACTATTTAAAAATTGTAACGACCACTCCTGTGAAAGAACTTGACAGATTGTCATGAAGCTTCACAGAAATGTTGCTGATGATGTGTAGTTGTTTCTAGCAAAATTTCAGGTCGGACTGAAAATAAAAACGGCGGCCACGGTTAGAAATGGATTTTTAGATGAAACTTGCTGACAAAATAATTAGCCGTCAGTAAAACTCACAGAAGTTTGCAGTTTTGCTTATTGCCGACGACTCAGATTTCGCCCAACATGGATAAAAAACGAAGTCGGTCAAATTAGAGCGAAGTTTAAAGCGACTTCGCCTAATTGCGAGACCTCTGATGTAGTTGGTGACATGAGTATTGATTGTAAACACTTTCTCTACAAGTTATATTATTCATGTCTGACACAAACATATCGAAACTGCATGGGTTCAGAAATTCAATTCACGCTAAAATCAATTGGAGTGTGATGCAATATATCGCTAACCAGTCAGACTGTGTTTTTTTTTATATCGACACCGTAAATGGCGGGTGAACGAACATACATGAGGTCGCGGTTCGGAAAGTCTGCGTCCGCGACCGTGCAAGCGGTGTCGGCGAATCTGAAAGGGTATGGCTGAACAACAAGCGTAGTTACCAACCGCTAATAATTAGTTATGGCGTCTATTATTGGTTCAATGGAGACAAAATACTGAAGAGATCAGCAGAGCTTATGCCGTGGTGCTGCGTCCGTCTGTCTGTCCGTAAACCTTTTTTGTAGCGACTACTCCTCTGAAACTACTGAATGGATTTTTTTGAAACTTTACAGAAATGTTGCCCATGAAGTCTAGGTGATCCTAGCAAAAAATCATGTTGATGTGAAATCCAAGATGGCCACCAAATATAAAAATAGGTTTTTAAAAAACAAGATTGTAGCGACTACTTCTTGAAAACTATAAGTGATATTGATATGGGACTTTTTCTAAAATGATCAGTATGACATGATGTTGGTCCTTGTCGAAAATCGTTTTGATTCCACGTTAAACATGGCTGCCGGCGTCCATCTTTGTTTACATAGAGTTATATAATGAAAACTTGTAGCGACTACTCCTCTGAACTACTTGACAGATTTTCATGAAACTTCACAGGAATGTTGCTCTTGATCCTAGCAAAATTTCAGGTCGGCCGGAAATTCAAGATGGCCGCCACGGCTTAAAATAAATTTTCAAAATACAAGTTTGTAGCGACTACTTCTTGAAAAGTATAAGTGATATTGATATGGGACTTTTTCTAAAATGATCAGCGGCCGTCTTTGTTTACATAGAGTTATATAGTAAAAACTTGTAGCGACTACTCCTCTGAAACTACTTGGCAGATTTTCATAAAACTTTACAGGAATGTTGCTCTTAATGTCTAATCGATCCTAGCAACATTTCAGATCAGCCAGAAATTCAAGATGGCCACCACAGCTAAAAAAAGATTTTTAAAAAAGTTTGTAGCGACTACTTCTTGAAAACTAAAAGTGATATTGATATGGGACTTTTTCTAAAATGATCAGCATAACATGATGGTTATCCGAGTCGAACATTATTTTGATTCGACGTTAAACATGGCTGCCAGTGGCCATCTTTGTTTACATAGAGTTATATAATGAAAACTTGTAGCGACTACTGCTCTGAAACTACTTGACGGATTTTCATGAAACTTCACAGGAATGTTGCTCTTGATGTCTTATTGATCCTAGCAAAATTTCAGGTCGGCCGAAAATTCAAGATGGCCACCATGGCTAAAAATAGATTTTCAAAATACAAGTTTGTAGCGACTACTTCTTGAAAACTATAAGTGATATTGATATAGGACTTTTTCTAAAATGATCAGCATGACATGATGTTGGTCCTTGTCATAAATCGTTTTGATTCGATGTTAAACATGGCTGTCAGCGGCCATGGCTAAAAATATAATTTCAAAAAACGAGTTTGTACCGACTACTTCCTGAAATCAAAATCAATCAGTAGAGCTTCAAGGTCATTGACCTCTTGTTTGTTGTTGTTGTAGAAGTTAATTTTCCTTGCTTATTTCTTTTGCCACCTCCCTGACGAATGTCTGCGTGGAAGGGAATAAATCTTAATGACAGTGTACGAGTACAGGTTGCAGACCATAATATTAAATGTGTTGTTGGATAATATGGCACTTTCTTTATATGAATAACAATAAAATATCCACATACTGCCTGTCAGCTACTACAGTGTCTGTGAGTACACAAATGTACTTATTGTAGCTTACTATAGTGGTGAAAATAATGTTCAGGTTATATGCTGCAGGGCGAGTGGTAGATTGGTAAGGGCAAGTAGCTATTTGGTTCCACTAGTCCTGCAGCGAGAGTTGATTTTTCCAAATTTTTACACCCCTGCTTCGGTTAGAATGTAATTTGTCGATAAGGCAAACACGCATTGTTACGAAACCCAGATTATGAAAAACTCAGTAAAATATGTATATTGTAATACTCCCCGATGCACCGTATCTTGAGATATCTCAATATATGTCTAATTTATCTTGATACTCCATGTTGAGATATCACATTAATTTTTATCTTGAGATATCTCAATTTACATCGATATATTTGTATTGAGATATCTCAATTAATCCCCATAAATCTCAATGTATATCTCAATTTATCTTGAGATAACAGTCTTGAGACATCTTAAGTTGTTTTGAGATAATTATCTTCAGATATCTCAATGAGTCTTGAGTCATTGATATCTCCAAATAAATTGAGATATATTTTACAATTTCTCACGATGTATCGCCACTTATCGTGAGATATCTAACTTGTGATATCTCTAAGATCCCATGTGTCTTGTGGTCGGTATATGCAATTTTAGTAGGATTTTCTAAGTTTGAGTTGGGCTTTATGCCATTTAAAAACTAACCTTTGATGTAATTCTTGGGTTTGCCTTAGCACTGTTTCATTATATTGACAGTATGCTATCGCTAATGTCCCGTTTAAGTACTGGTTGCTATGGTATTTCGATGTCATAGTAAGATGACGTTAAATATAGAATAGCATGTGGCATGACGTCATGTCATATGACGTCATTATGTCTCGTCGCGTTAAAAAAAAAATTCGCATAATATAGCGGCTTTATATCAATTGAGTTAAAGGAGGGCAACCTTTTAGAGTGGAAATGACTTCTGATCGCACATTTCGGACCTTTTTTCATGCTATGGAAAAAAAACAGACCGAAAGGAAAAAAATGCAAAAAAGCTGTTAAACGGGCTACTTCAGGGTTGTCTTAAAAAGGTGCTGTTAGGCATGGATGACATTTATAATAATTATGAAGCACATGTTTGATGTTTACAGGTTTGAGTAGTTCTAAGTTTATTTTGGTGTATTGGATTATGCATTCTTTGGGTTTTTTGGAGCCCGCAGTTAGTAAAAATCATGTCGGGCATGTAAATTTTACAAGCATGTTAAAAACAAGACGAAAATGCCAAAATAAATCGGAATGAAATCAGACACAAAAATTAACGACAGCTTGTATACTAAATTAAAAGTCGGTTTTTATTAGCTCGACTGATCAGAGATCAGCAGAGCTTATGCCGTGGTGCGGTGTCCGTCGTCCATCTGTCTGTCCTAAATTTTATTTGTAGCGACTACTCCTCTGAAACTACGGGATGAATATTCATGAAACTTAACAGAAATGTTGCCCACGAAGTCTAGTTGATCCTAGCAAAAATTCATGTTGATGTGAATTCCAAGATGGCCACCAAAGCTAAAAATAGATTTTTAAAATACCAGTTTGTAGCGACCACTTCTTGAAAACTATAAGTGATATTGATATGGGACTTTTTCTAAAAGGATCAGCATGTCATGATGTCCGTGTCAAAGTCAAAAAATATTTTTGATTCGACGTTAAACATGGCTGCCTGTGGCAATCTTTGTTTACATAGAGTTATATTGTAAAAACTTGTAGTGACTACTCCTCAGAAACTACTTGGCGGATTTCCATGAAACTTTACAGGAATGTTGCTCTTGATGTCTAATTGATCCTAGCAAAATTTCAGGTCGGCCTGAAATTCAAGCTGGCCGCCACAGCTAAAAATAGATTTTTAGAAGATAAGTTTGTAGTGACTACTTCTTGAAAACTATAAGTGATATTTATGTGGGACTTTTTCTAAAATGATCAACATGGCATGATGTTGATCCGAGTCGAACATTATTTTGATTCGACGTTAAACATGGCTGCCAGTGGCCATTTTTGTTTACATAGAGTTATATAGTAAAAACTTGTAGCGACTACTCCTCTGAAACTACTTGACGGATGTTGATGAAACTTCACAGGAATATTGCACTTGATGTCTAGTTGATCCTAGAAAAATTCAGGCTGGCCGGAAATTCAAGATGGCCGCCACGGCTAAAAATAGGTTTAAAATAAATAAATTTGTAGTGACTACTTCCTTCTGAAAACTGTAAGTGATATTGATATGGGACTTTTTCTAAAATGATCAGCATGACATGATGTTGATCCTTGTTGAAAATTATTTTGATTCGACATTAAACATGGGCGCCAGTGGCCATCTTTGTTTACATAGAGTTTGTATAGTAAAAGTTTGTAGCGACTACTCCTCTGAAACTACTTTGCGGATTTTCATGAATCTTCACAGGAATGTTGCTCTTGATGTCTAATTGATCCTAACAAAACTTCAGGTCGGCTGGACATTCAAGATGGCCGCCACGGCTAAAAGTATTTTTTCAAAAAACAAGTTTGTAGCGACTACTTCTTGAAAACTATAAGTGATATTGATATGGGACTTTTTCTAAAATGATCAGTATGACATGATGTTGATCCTTGTCAAAAATTATTTTGATTTGACATTAAACATGGCCGCCAGTGGCCATCTTTGTTTACATAGAGTTATATAATAAAAACTTGTAGCGACTACTTCTATGAAACTACTTTATGGATTATCATGAAACTTCACAGGAATGTTGACCTAGCTATCAAAAATCTATCAGTAGAGCTTCAAGGTCATTGACCTCTTGTTTTGTTTATACATATGCATCGCCGGAAACAACTCTCGGTTTCAGAACAGACTGGTTTTTATTTGCTATTTACGAATGACGTTGGGGACGAATGAGCAATATTTAGTATGAATCAATACCGCAATGTAAACCCGACTGATAATGAACTAAAGATCATTGACTTTTTGTATAATATGTTACCGTCACTTTTGCATTAAACTGATTTAAAATGTATGCTCTTTTAAAAAGGCGTTTACATGTTCTAGTAAATTGTGAAACAGATCCGTATTTGATTTTAAAACGTTAAATGCTCGTTAAATCACAAGTTTTTGTTTGTTTTTAGCTCTACTGATCAAAGATCAGCAGAGTCTTACTGTGGTGCGGTGTCCACCCTTAACTGTTTTGTAGCAACTACTCCTCTGAAACTACTGGATGGATTTTCATGAAACTTTACAGGAATGTAGCCCATGATGACTAGTTCATCCTAGCAAAAATTCACATTGATGTAACATCCAAGATAGCCACCGAAGCTAAAAATAGATTTAAAAAAAAAAGTTTGTAGATTTAAAAAAAAAAGTTTGTAGTGACTACATCTTGAAAACCATAAGTGATATTGATATAGGCCTTTTTCTAAACTAATCAACATATGACATGTTTTTGGTCCTTGTCGAGATGGCACCCAGCGTCCACCTTTGTTTACATAGAGTCATATAGTAAAAACCTGTAGCGACTACTCCTCTGAAACTACTGAACGGATTTTCATGAACCTTCACAGGAATGTTGCTCTTGATGTCTAGTTGATCCTAGCAACATTTTAGGTCGGCTGGAAGTTCAAGATGGCCACCACGAATAAAAATAGATTGAAAAAAAACATTTGGAGCAACTACTTTTTGAAAACTAAAACTGATATTGATATGGCACTTTTTCTAAAATGATCATCATGACATGATGTTGATCCTTGTCGAAAATTATTTTGATTCGACATCAAACATGGCCGCCAACAGCCATCTTTGTTTAAATAGAGTAACATAATAAAAACTTGTAGCGACTACTCTGAAACTACTTGACGGATTCTCATGAAACTTCACAGGAATGTTGCACTTGATGTCTACTTGATCCTAGCATAATTTCAGGTCGGCCGCTATTTCAAGATGGTCGCCCTTGCTAAAAATGTTATTTTAATGTCTAGTCGATCCTACCAAAATTTCTGGTTAGCCGGAATTTCAAAATGGTCGCCATGGCTAAAAATAATTTAAAACATAAATAAATCTGTAACGACTACTTCTTAAAAACTAGAACTGATATTTAATCAGATATGGAACTTTTTCTAAACTGACCAGCATGACATGATGTTGGTCCTTGTTGAAAATTATTTTGATTCGATATTAAACATGGCAGCCAGCGACCATCTTTGTTTACGAGAGTTATATAGTAAACATTTGTAGCGACTACTCCTCTGAAACTACTTGGACAGATTTTCATAAAAATTCACATGAATGCTAATCTATCAACTCCTAATAAATTATCCTTATAATAGAGCTTCAGGGTCATTGACCTCTTGTTGTTGTCCGTTTTCAGAGATATAAACAATAATCCAAGCCTTCCTTCTCTTTGCCAGATGCATTTCACAAGGTAACACTCACAACAGCCTAAATGGAGTTCATCAAAACTTTATCAAAATGTGAAACTCATTGAAAGGAAGCACTGCATTGTTATTCAGGTCAGTTGGTCAAAGTTCTAGGATGCTGTTAATTTAAAAAAAAAAGATGTCTTATGAAATTTGGCACGATTGACGAGTATCCATTATTTTACGATGTGTGATTTCACATATAGTGGACTTGGTACTTCGCTGAATTTGCTTGTTTTCACTGGGTTTCTTTTTAATGAAGTGTTGGAATTAATTTATAAGCATTACCTGCAGCTTCATCTGGCACATACAAAGGACATACTGTAAGAGTTAAGATCAGTGACTAGAATGGATTATGTAAATATACATAATTTGAAGTAAAATATGTTTAATCTAAATTTAAGTTGGCTGATTACTTTTTTGTACGCTCTGTGCTGTTGGGAACATCTCTGTAGTGTAAGGAAGCATGCTTTTCTTTCGAGAAGAGAGATCCAGGTTCAAGTCCTGGCAGGGAACCTGGCACACTTTCTGAGCTGTACAAACTTAGTTCTGGGATAATCACAACTTTAGAATAAATACATATAACATTGTTCATTACACAATTGTCATTGTTCATTACACAATTGTACTAGTGTTAAAAAATCATTCCATAATATTTATTTGCGCTTCCATGAAAGTGAAGCGGCTATACGTAGTGTTACCCTTATCGTGAAATATGGAAATGTTTGTTAGTGTATATAATACAATGTTTGTTACTGTATATAATACATTCATCCGAACTGGCATTTTGAAATCAGACAAAACCAAAAGACAAAAGACAATGTAACTATAAGGCTTTGAATACACTTATTATATAACTTCATTGTTTTATTTATAAAGTACTGAAGTCGGCAAACACAGATTATGTCCCCTTCCCAATTTTGGACATGTCTCACTTGACTGATAATCGATCAGTCAAATTCTTGCTAATATGTCATGCTAATCATATCATCCTTTCACTGCCTTTCAAATATGTCCGTACTCCCCATGCTATAATACATGTATTATAGCTTTTCTTGTTTAGATATAGTTTTCAATGGAACAATAACCAGTAGATCACAGATAATAGTATCGAACGAATACGCTCAATGTTAAAACGAAAAGCGTTAATGTGCGATTTCTTTTTGTTTGAAACTTGAACTTCATATATTTGTCATAGTTTCATCATCGAATAAATACATTATATTTTGTTTTGATTGATGATTGAAAATGGTCATACAATTACCAATGACTATTGTATTTGAATTGGAAACTGGATTAATGAAACATCTAACAAAGTCATGTCGAACTGTTTCAAACGAAAGACATAGAAAGGGTACGGCTGATTACGAGATTAATCTCCTCTTATGTAGATGTACTTGGTGGGGGAAGACAACGTTGTCTAGTGACATGACTAAGAGGTCGCATTTTTTATTCCGGGTAGGACACGATTTTTAGCAAATCCCTTCCCATTGATGGATCCGTGAGAGGTGTTGCACTTTACATTAGCTCTCATGAACAGACTCAATAAAACCGAGTATGCTACTTTTATCTCTTAGTTGTGTTTGTTGCTTTCAAAAATCCCATTTTCAGTATGTATTGACATTCACACTAGCGTTTGTATAGTGCTGTGTGGTGGCCGTAAAAGGTCGCCCCGACTACAAATCAGTAGTGTAATTACTTACTGGTCATTTGAGATCATCAAGCCCAATCTTTGTGGCTTTAAAGTAGAATATCGCTTAAGCCGGTGCTAGGAGGCGTGAGAGGTGTTGCACTTTATATTAGCTCTCATGAACAGACTCGATAAAATCCCATTTTCAGTATTTATTAAAATAAAAAAGCCTTGTGCAAACCGCTCAACAGCACTTTTTTCAGTGGAATGGCAACATGTTTAGTAGTAATATATACCATTTTGCCTGTCAAAAACTGTTCATAGCAAGTTCATAGCAAGTTGTTCGATTATCAAAGGAAGACGCCGCTCCGCTCCAATTTTGCACAGACGTGATTTTAATTTACGATATTACATTGCGTTAACAGTAATCAAGCCTAACACGAGTGTTAAGGGAAATGTTGAGGGAATACATTTTTCGGATCCGAAGTTGGCTTGTCGGGGAATGGCTATTTTTTAATATTTGATGTATCATTTTTTTTTGTTGTTTTTTTTTACTCGTCCGACATTTTTAATGAATGAAATAGTTACTTTTATATTATATTATATTATTATACAGTTGGCATTATTTGTACGCCATGTGTTCCCTGTGACATGTCATTTACAGAACACAAGCTCCTTTAGTGAGGGTCAATAATAATTTGGTAAAATACTTGATAAACCTAAGCCTACTGTCACCCCATCAATTTATGCATTGTGGTTTAGAGCAAACTCCTCTGTCGGGTGTTCGTTTGATACATACCTTAGTAAGTCTGATGAGAAACTTCATTTTCATATTTAGTTCCTTCTGAGGTCGCTGTCCCAATATAATCAAATATTTGGGTTTAGCCCTACATGTATTATTGTTTTATCTCAATGTCTGAATCATGCGTTAGAATCCGATAACGTGTTTGTATTCCGTAATTTAAACAGAAGATGCCATGCATAGGAAATTAACTAATAATTTTAAACGGACGCAGAGCAATTTTTAATAATTTAATATACGCACCTCCGGTTTGTCATTCAAATGTTGTGTTTGCTTGAAAGGGACACACGGCAATCTTGAAGTATTTGAAATCTGTACTCGATTTATATATCCAGAATCATGTTTACTTTTTAAAAAAAAATCAAGATTGCAGTGTGTCCCTTTAAAGCTGCATCCACATATATTACGTGATCCGAGTATTAACATTCTTACCCCATAGAACTCCCAAGAAACGTTAAATGTGTAGTAGATGATGTATGAAATGAAACCTTAATTTTGGCTTAAACATGTTGCATATTGTAAAAATAATTCATAACATTCACATGACATCATCGAAATAAGTTGACCAATCAGAGCTCGATAAAATAAAACACCACCACATTCTGGTATGGGTTAAATTCGGTGTTTATCGTTGAGGCTCAACTGCCTTTAGCTCTTTATAAAACTAATTTGTAGAGATAATTATTTTAAAAGCTTTCTTTTTTTGTGTACGGCTATGTATCTTCTTTTGATATTGCCTGGTTTTTAAACACCACCATATATACATTTAATTTAAAATATGGTATAATATGTTTATTTTTCATATAGATATTGAGGATGAAGTCCGAGTAATCCCCTTGATTTTCACTTACTGAATATGTCGACCTTCCGGAAGTGAACCAGATGTGAAAGTTATCAATAGGTATTTTTAAACAAGTTATCACTTTTTTTTCAGCAAAAAGTGTTTTTAATGTTTGTTTGTTTTTTTATTTATGGAAATATCCATTATACAATCCTGCTAATAAATAACGTTTTCCATCGCTCAATGGAATTAAGACGGGACCACATAACGATGTTTAAATTAGAAGTGGTAATAAAGATGTTTCGGAGGATAACTGCAAGACTGGTGGAATAGCCGCGAGTTTTAGAGATAATCAAGAATGCCCTGAATATATCCAGAGTGTCCCTCTAATGTGAATCAATCTGATTCAAATGTTCATGAAATAAAATTACGCGGAGTGTAATACTTCTTTTAATAATGCTCTTTAATATTGATGTGTTCTTTTTCATAATAACGGTGTACATAACTAGTATAACCGATATTGTGAAACATATGCTAGTGGTTTAACATTAAATACAATTTTCTTGTGTTATGACTGAAAAAAACAACAACAACGGCTGGACATAAATCGAGAATAATGGGTTAAATGGATACAAGGGAAACTTTACTTTTTTAAAAAAAAATAAGGGTTTCCAGCTAGTTTTACTGCATACATTACATTTGTACCAGCTGAAATATTTCGTAATGATACATCTGTTTCCATTTTACATGTTCTTTTTAATATTTATTGTAATACTGGTATTATTCCTACTGAATGGGGAAAAGGTATTGTTAATCCCATTCCTAAATCGTCGACTATTGATCCACGTGATCCTATGTCTTACAGAGGCATTACACTTGCTCCATCTATGTATAAATTGAATTGTTATATGTTAAATCAAAGATTGTCTATCTGGACAGAAGCAAACAATATAATAACAGATTAACAAAATGGGTTTAGAGTACTACGGATCATCTATCGTTATTAACTAATATTATTGAAACCAGAATAAAAAAGAAACTTTCAACTTTTACTGCATTTGTCGATTTCAAAAAAAGCATATGACACTGTAAACAGAAATCTGTTGTGAAATAAACTTTATGACTTAAGGATAAATGGTAAAATGTTGAATGCAATTATGTCTTTATATGCATCTGTTTCATCCTGTGTGCGTATAAATGGTTTAAATACAGAATGGTTTAATGTTACAACGGGATTAAGACAAGGTTGTTGTGTATCGCCATTGCTCTTTAATTGCTTTATTAACGATTAAGCATTAAAATTGAAGTCGTTAGGTCCAGGAGTAGATATTGGTGATGGGGATAAAGTATGTGTTATCATGTATGCGGATGATATTGTACTGCTGGCCGAAAATGGGACAGATTTACAGCTATTGTTAAATACACTAGATGATTGGTGTGAAACCAATTTTATGTCAGTCAATATAAATAAAACTAATGTTGTGCATTTTAGACCAATATCAAAACCACAGACGATTTTTGAATTTAAATGTCGCGGATCTGATATAATTATAAAAAATATATATGTATATTTAGGCCTTGTTTTAGACGAAAATCTCAATTATAATGTAACAGCTTCATTTGTTGCACAGTCAGCCAGTCGCGCGTTAGGACTGTTAATTTCAAAATATAAAACAGTTGGTGGGATGCCTTATAAAGTTTATACTAAACTATTTGATTCGCTGGTTTGGTCTATTGTAGCTTATGGTGCAGCAATATTGGATACTCAAACCTACTCTTGTATTGAAGCCGTACAACATAGACCAATGCGAGTATTTTTGGGTACGACAAGAAACACACCATCAGCTGCAATGGCAGGAGACATGCCATGGCAACCGGTTTGTGTTAGACAAATAATTGCGGTATCAAATTACTGGGTACGATTGAGTCATATGCCAAATATTTGTTTCAATAAACGAATATTCAATTATTGTTTTAATAGTAAAGGTTCTAGATGTAAAAATTGGTGTTACAAAGTTTTAAATAATTTTTCAAAAATTGAGTTTAATAACGTTCCGAGTGTAATTAACCCTATTGTTAAACGTAAATTTTTAGATGATGTTAAGAGTGCATCTTTAAATCAGTTTATAATAAACTGGAATGTAAATATTAACTCGGAACGTGGTAGTAGTAATATTGGTGGCAATAAATTACGCACTTATAAGTTATTTAAAACTACATTTTAAACAGAAAGGTACTGTAAACTAATACTACCAAGAAATCATAGGTCGGCTTATTCTAGATTCCGTTGTGGCGTAGCACCAATTAGACTAGAGACTGGAAGATATGAAAGACTTCAGATTAGTGAAAGAGTTTGTCCATTTTGTAATGTTCAGGTGGAAGATGAGTTACATGTTATGATAACCTGTCCTTTGTATAATGATATCAGAGCTAATTCATATGATAAAGCAATAAGCCTAAATTCCAATTTTAATAACTCTACAGATGAACAAAAATTAGTATATTTATTCACAAATGCAGACCTAATTCGTGTATGTGCCAAATTCTGCTACTTAATTCTTCTACGTCGATCTAGCTTTTTGTATCGCTAATCTTTTTTCCTTCTTAAATATGCCAAACAATGTCAATTTTATATATGTAAATAATGTCAATTGTTTTTATCATATCGTGATTCTGTTTTATTTTCTTCTATGAAAATGATGCTAATCAGTTCCTTTTTGATCTGATCAAAGGGGATAAATGATTTTTTACAAATTACTAATGCGCAATAGTGCTTTGTTTATTTTGTCAAATCTTACAATACTCATTCTTTGTACATATTTTATAGATAGATTAGCATCATTTACATAGTCTTAATGTGTAATATATATGCTAATATCGTTTGAGTTTGATGTTATTAGCTACTTTTAAAATATAGTGTCTTATAATTCTAATTAGAATGGCATGGCTATCCTATAATGTTTACGATGTTTTATTTATGTTTGTATTTATTGTAAACCATGATGAGACTTTAATAAAGAAATATATCAAGCAGTAATACTAATAATAACTGGACTAGTATTAAGGGATTTAATTTGGCATATTATTGATTTTTAATCGTATTCAAGATTGTTGTGTGTCCCTTTAAGATCAATAAATACGCCGATATATACCTTATAGTACATAGTATGCACTGAGAATTCACTATTTTAAAACACATACGAACGACAAGAAATAGTCACAAAAGGCACGCATTTAATTGATCTTATATAGGAAAGAAATTGACCGGACGCCAAGAATTTAAATAAAAAAGATCAAGATTGTTCCAAACCTGAAATTTAATATTTCGCAAATCAGTAAATATTTTCGTAATTGAGAGATTTGTATATACTATTTCATACAGGAACTTCTTTAAAAAAATAAAACAAACGTATTAACTTAACTTTAAAAAACACTTATTCTTGTGAAGTTTTATGTAATTTAACTTTTACCGATTCCTATATGAAAACAACGTTATCATTCTTCGTTGCAATGTGGTAAAATAATATCTGGTTTACATTTTTGTATCCCTAATTATTAATACAAAATGATATTTGCGCACAATACATAAAACAATAACAATAACGGAAGTAAACTAAATTAATATGTTTTACGCCTTCTAGATTAAGGTTGTTTCTGAGAGTATTAAATACCGGGTAGTTTTCATTTGCTCGTAATATTTATTTGACCAGTGGACATTGTATTAACAATACCAATTGTACCAACATATATTGAATTGAATTGAATTGAATTTTATAGTCGCACCTACAGCTAAGGTCATATGGCGACTTTCCAGCTTCCATTGGTGGAGGAAAACCCCATGTGTCCCTCCGGGAAATTTCCGTGCACGGGCGGTCACCTGGGTAGAACCATCGACGTTCCGCAAGCCAGCTGGATAGCTTCCTCACATAAAGATTCCTAGGTCCCTTAGGGATCGAACCTACAGCGGTGAGGTGCAAGTGATTTCAAGTCAGAGACGTTAATACATATATTGAAAATAAATTTCAGTCTGTTATTAATTTCCTCTTTATTTATAAATCAAATCAGTATTCGCCATAAATCATAGTTGAACATGTTATGTCGCCTCTTAAATTAAAAATACAATATAGTATACATAATTAACTTTAGGACTGGATCATGCATTATTTTCTTCCTTAATTGTGATTGGCTGATTGAAATAAAAGGGAGTAACTGACTCTGTGTCACAACTTATGATTGGCTAACATATAAGGCGCTGATAATTGGACTGTGACTGTAATGGCTAGTAATGGACACCTCTTTGACCGTGACACTCGTAAATAACAGTTTAGAATACCAGTCATATATACATTTATAGCATTGATTTGACAAATTACAGGGTTACCATAATAAAATTAAGAACATCCTCAGATTTTCGGAAATGCTAAATTTGAGCGCGCGAAGCGAAACTTTCAAAGTCGAAAATTTTCAAAAGCGATTGATAACAAAGTACAATGAAATACAACATATTATATTTTTTTGTATCTTATTCATACTTTTTCATCACCCAGATGTTGAGATTTCACCTTTTGTTTAGTAGGTCATACAATTTGTGTTACTCGCTTTTTATCAATAGTAAGTAATCATATTTTTCAGAATACAAAGATACCAATTTTTAAGATAAAATTTTGAAACGGATACATATACAATATCAGTTTCATATATATGTAAATGAAGGATTTTAAAAGAATCCCATTAAAATTCTGAAGTTTTACAGTAAAGTTGGTTAAACGTCTAGGATAAAGACCTCGTCTATCACCCACCAGAAAAGTCAGTATACTTAGATGATGCTTTACCAACATTATGAATAAATGAGATATAGGGTCCTATAGAAACCACAGCGTCCGAACGCAATGGCATCGTAGGTCCTCACTGTACTGCAAACAAGGACTTGATAATACAATGAAAGAGACAAAAAACAACAGAAAGAGTGGTGAAGGCAGGGTTACCGACTTGGAATGGTCAGTAGGCAATAAGGCCTACTGGTAAGCTTGAATCGATTTTATTTGCGCACAATCCTCGCTATTATCCTGTCTTCAGCGCCCAAATAGACAAGACAGTGTAAACAAAACTACATCCCATCAAAAGGAATTCTCTAACAATAAAGTCCACATCCAGAGAAACTAACTAAGGAAACACATGCACAATAATAAACATCTCAGGATGTATCCAGAATCGTACTGAACAACCATAGCAGTTGCAGCTAAAGAGAAAACCAATCTAGGGTACGACCAGAAAACCCGAGGGACAAAATCTCATGCACCCACTTCCCTTAGTTGGGGTTTCAGTAGGTACAATCATAGAGTCCCAAGAGGTAGTCCAGTCATCGCATAAGTGAAAAGTGAAGCGTAATGACTGACTGTAGAGGGGTCAATCACTAAACATGCAGTGCGCTGTAAAACCAAAGGGTTATATCCTTTTCTGACGAACTTCCTGATTAAATTTGTAAAGCGGACAGGAAACCCGTCAGACCCCTTTAACTTTCGAAGTATATAGACCACATCTCCATAAAATGAGAGTTGTGATATGCCTAGACGCAGAAGTGTTTTAAGTTTGATGTTGTATTTTTCCAGCAGGCCCTCGTTGCGGCGGTAGAGATTAGAAAAAGATTACGTAGTTTGTAATAACGAAAACCCTGCTTGTAATAACTTGATTTCGATCATTGAAGTCTATAACATCATTACACGCTCTAGCAAATCCAATGAGCTGGGAGATATACACCCCGTATGTCGTAGCACGAGGTACATCTCCATCCAGGTGTGGATAGTTAACGATGTTAAAATTGAAATCATCTCTCTTATCATAGATTTTAGTATGAATACAATCATTTGAAATCGGCAGATGAAGATCGAGAAATGCTGCTACCGCATCCGACCTGTTGGCTTGTTTTGTCGGAAACGCACACTTTTGAAAGAATTTATAAAGCTTATTACTTGGATACACATTTAACATGTCAGGATTTTGTTATTTGTTATTTTATGTACAGTGTTATATTTTGTCCTGTCATATTAGGTCGATCTTGCATTATAAAGATTTACATGTATTTATCTTGTTTTCTATACGTATTAATAAATGAATATGCTGGGCATTTGTGCATTTTAAATGTGTTAAAACCACAAACCTAATAACTTTATTCACAGATTAGTATGTATGTGCATTATGTTGATGTTTTAATGACGAGAACACGTCATCTGCAATATACAAGTGACCGAAAATGTAGCACTAGCACATTAAAAACAGTCAACTTTAAAAACACTATAAAAGCGATGAAATATCAATTTCAAGTTTATCATATACATAACTCGAATTACGTAAGATGCCGCGGGCGATTTGGACTAATTGATTGGTTGGCCGTGGTGTACAAATCATATTGTTTCCCACACGCAGTCGCATACACGTGTTGGTATTTGTTTTAAAAATTGGGTAGTAATAAAATGTATGACTTTTAGAAAAAGCCATCAATTTTATATAAAAAAGCCGGTAAACCTGTAATCTAATAAAAAAAAGCCGGTAATTACCGGCGCAAAGCCGGCGAAATGGCAATACTAATTATTAATGCAGGTATAAAGACATACATATTAAATCAAGCTTTTATTGTTTTAAGATATATCTAAATTCAGTAATGAACATAATTGCGCAGTACGAATACTGTTACATACGAACGGCTGAAGTCATCTGGCCTAATTCAGGTAGAATATTGCCAGGGAGTATGTATACTTACTCTCTTATATGAATGAATGGATATATATTTATATACACGTACGCCCATTTTACACATAAAAAATATGCTTGTCAAAATCTAAGGCTTTTTTGTTTCAAAACCATGACAGCCCTGGTACCGAGTCCAACTGAATTCAGTATTGTACTCAACACTGTAAAATGACCTCTTTATTTCACAACTCAAAATTCAATTTGATTGGGACAGGCGGTACAGAAATCGGCACAGGGTTATTATCCCGGGGCAATTAGTGATCATAATTACATAAACATGCCATCCAATTACTATCCAATTAACATGTCAATAAATGTTTGCCTTCACAGACAATGTACAGTAAAATATTTTATATCGTCTCAAATACTGTCTTTGTTGTTGGTTTTGGTCAGAAGTAAAACATATTTTATACAAATATAATTAAATATTTGTTATTTAGTAAACCATTACGTGATCTCGCCTTAATTCCGTTAAGCGATGAGAACGCTTATATGAGCAGGATTTTATAACGGATATATCGTTAATAAAACACGTTTAAAAATATTTGTTTACTGAAAGAATGCGATAACCTGCTTAAAATTACCTATTAAATGTTTTAATTTTACAATATGCAAACTGTTTAAGCCGAAATTAAGTTTTTATTTCATACCCCAGCCAACCCCGTTTTCACTTCTTGGAGAAGGTGTTGGATGGGGTATGAAAGTTAATACTCGGACCACGTAATGGACATACACTACATGCAATAAGGGATTTAATCAAAACTGAAATTTGCTGAAATGTCATTAAATTCCATGTGTGGGATTTAATTGGAATTTAATTACACTTAAAGGTAAAATAAAAGTTTGCAACTTGTATTTGGAATTTAAGTACATTCACAATTAAATGTAACTATACATCATGATGCACATTTAATGATAGCTTAAATCTAGCGGTGGTATTTCATATTGAATTTGGTGGAATTTAATTGCAATTAAATGTAACGATATTTCATATACAAAACAAAATCCTATAAGATATCAAACTTACAATTTGATGATATTTATTAATTCAAATTAAATGTAATGACACATCACATCGCACATATAATGATACTTAATAGTGTGGTATGTATAGAAATAATTGTGGACTTCTGGAAGAAAGCATGAAACTTTGCATGTTTGAACCTTAAGGTATTACCTTTAAATAAAAAACAGGAGACACGCCAGGGGACCAATGTCTCATGCTGAAATGAGGCCCTAAAAGGGTACCCCAATTGTTAATATAAAACTATTATTAATCTTAATACTATGTTTGTTTGTGTCGTAACAAAGTTTTGAAAGGTAAGTATAAAACAAATATAAAAAACGTAACAATATAATATTGAAAGTGTTTTTACTTATTTATCGTCTTTGTTAAGCATAATTATTGTGAGGCACACAAAAGGGGCATTTTTTTAGTTAAGCAGCGTTCAAATATGAGCTATTGGGATTACCATTCGACTGCCTGCCTTCCTTAATATTTGCTTTCCTGGGGGAGGTCGGGCTGTGTGAGCCATTATAATGAGTTCTTGTGTGTGCTTGCTTGTTTGTGTGCCCGTTGGCGGGCATTTGTTGATTTACATAATACATGTGTTTATTCAGATAATTCCAATGGGTCATAAGACCCGTGAGGATACAACACATACGTATAAACTTGACAGCGATAGTGAAATATATATGCAGCATTATACCAACAATTAACATAATTAACAGAAAAGTATTCATATGTATAAGGTAACAATCAATAATTTAGCAGTTAATGTTGTTGTTATTTTGCTTTCACCGCAAAATATGCAGAGAAGGTGACTGAACCATCACATTGAATCGCTAATATTAATTTATATATAATATTAGATTTAACTAACATATATGGTTTATATTACAACCATATCATCCCTTATTTGTAAATAGTTTTATGTTTATGTATTTACATTAATTAGTAATTACTACTTCATTTCTTCATCTTTTATCAGTTTTTGCGCACAATATGACCTATTTATGTGTCGACGTGCCGTAAAACACCATTCATTCATTAAAATACTTCTCAGCAACGGCTCGGCTAATTTTGACAATGAAAAATCCTTAGATTATTGTCATTCAAGTTTGTTAAAATTGGGTCAACATGAGTGCCAAGATGGCCTCTGTTACTAAATATAGTAGATAACAATAAAAAATCTTTTCAGAAACTGCAAACACTGTTTTCGACATATATTGTTTAGAAGTGATAGCCAGGTAATAAACTATCAAGCATTTTCAAATGAACTGGTCAAAAATGACCACACACAGTGGGCGGGGGAATAAGGACGGGGTGGGGTCCAGGGTTTGTATAGTGAGAGTTCACATGTTTTACATAGACTAAGTCACTTACATCCTAAACACTTGAGAATTCTACTATGAAAACACAAACTATAGAGTGCTAATACTGAGCATGTACTTAGCATGTAGCATTAGCTGATGATCCCCTATCAAGTTTGTTCAAATGGTGACCCTGAGGTCAGGTTTGCCTCTTCGTGCTGTGACCTCAGAGCTCACAGTGTTACAAGATTAAGATTAAGATTATTGTATTCTCGAAAGAAGCCATATATTTGAATCAATGTTCATACACTCCGTACGTTGGACCCTCCACGCCCTGTCATATTTATGTGGAGAGTGATGGGGGATGGAGACGTCTTTTTGTCTGTTAGTGAACAAGGACATACTCTTTGACATTGGTAGTGGTTGGGTGAGGGATTACACACTCTATAATATGCAACCCTCCATCCTCTTTTATATCAATGGGGTCTGTCCCCTACCCACCTCCCCCGTTCTTACGTCAAGCTGTGTGATAGTATTGTCATTATTGTCTACATTATACATCATGTATAGTATCAAGTATATTATTAACTGGGAGCTCGACTTGTAAAGTTAGAAATTAAGTGTAGATTCTTATGGATGGCGGGAGTATACCATACTGGTTTTACCCAGGAAAAATGGGATGGCATGTATGGCCTAAAATATGCTGTGACGTAAAACATCATTCAAACCAACAAACAGAGAAATTATTAACCGATTGTCATTACTAAATGCCAACTTTAGGGTACGGATCGTCTCCGGTATGCCGACATGTTTTAATTGGTAGGCAAGATATAACCTAGATGAAGTAATGTGCAAAAAAGTAAATAACCTTGTACGTATTTGACTCCTACATGTGTGTAGTCATGTAGATGTTATCTTCAACTATTGGCCGTGAATATAAAGATATGCAAACATATTTCTCGTCACGAAGAGTTACATTACATCTAGCATATATTAATATATAAATGAACGTCTAGGACAACAAATCCATTAATCAATTCAGATCACTCAACTAAATGTAATGACTAGTAATTACAGATATAATCTAAAACTTTAAAGCATGAACTGTAAATGCTTATTATAAACACAATAAATTATTTGTGATTAAAGTATAAATACTTTACTAACATTACTAAGGTCATTTAATTTCAATGTTGCTTATTATTGTTCGAAACTAGTATTTACATCATTAATAATTACCAATAAATAATGTATACAACATATATTGACTATTGTTTTCCATTATCCAATTGCATATCCTACTTAGCATAATATTGCTAATTCACAGAATAATATGAAAGTAATTGACACATACAGTTAGTTATAATCAAGATTGCATATCAAAGAGTTAAAGTCTTCACTAACATATGATTAAAACATATGAAATAAGAAATATGGTTTAATAAATATAGGAATAACAGAGAAAAAGTATATTTTGTCGATACATATGCAGGCTATACATGGTTAATTAATTACTAATTGATGCCTTTGTTAAAGAGTTCTTTGACTAATAAAGCAATATGGTGTTGCGGCATATCTGTGAAAGAAATGTTCACACCTTCGCTAAGCTCTAGGAGAGGCAGTTATAAACACAGTAGGTGGTACATCCATGGGCTATTTGAAGCTAATTACATAGACATCTTGTCTCAGTCTTATATAAAATAGTTATACCATATTTCCATACACGTTTCATGGGTTCAGCACACACACACTGTCTGACTGAGCAAGTAGTTTGTGCGCTACGGAATAAACCAGAAAGGGGATCCTCAAAAGATTGCCCTTGGAATCTATTACATAGTTTAATATCTACATATCGTGTTATACATGATTTAAACGGAACAAACATGAATATGTGCAGTATTATATAAGTGTATAATTGAAAATAAAACAGTGTAGGGTCTATGCTTAGATGGATCTGACTTTATGCGTGACCTGAGCTACAGTATTATATATATAAATTTAATATAAAATTGGAGTTTAAGTGAAATTTAGGCGCACAGTCCAGGGTTTCTTACACCGATTTCATCTCAACCAAAATTCCAGTTGGAGTTTAAGTGAAATTTAAGCCTACAAAAGTGTTTCCTACATCACATTTATCCGCATTAAATTTACATTAAATTTCATGAAAAAGTGGAGTTTAAGTGAAATTTAAGCACATTTAACCTCAACAAAATTGTCATTAAATTGCATGTAAAAGTGGAGTTTAAGTGAAATTTAAGCAGACACCAGTCTTTCCTACACTACATTTATATGCAATTAAATTACATTAAATTGCATGTAAAAGTGGAGTTTAAGTGAAATTTTAGCGGAGAACGGTGTTTCATACATCACATTTAACCGCAATAAAATTTCATTATATTTCATGTAAAATCGGAGTTTAAGTGAAATTTAAGCAGACAACAGTGTTTCCTACACCACATTTAACCGCAATAAAATGTTATTAAATTTCATGTCGAAGTGGAGTTTAAGTGAAATTTAAGCAGACACATCACATTTATCCGCAATAAAATTCCAGTAAATTTCATGTAAAAGTGGAATTTAAGTGAAATTTAAGCGGGCACCAGTTTCCTATATCACATTTAACCTCAATAAAATTTCATTAAATTTCATGTAAAAGTGAAGTTTAAATCAAACTTAAACTATAACAAAATTTAAGTATTTTGTGAAAAATTAAATGCCATTTAAAGATGAATTAAATCTGAAATTTAAGGGGAATTAAACTTGCTGATACCTTATTATACTAGGAATTTAAGTGTAGTTTAATTGAGATTTAAGTTGTGATTAAACGCCTTATTTCATGCAGTGATATTAATATATATATAATATATATATATAAAGTGGTTACATCTTTAATCATATCAGAGACATAGGAAATGGTTATTTTCGTCTTTGAAAGCAGATGTGTTTTCATTTTCGATGACATAACTTACAGCTCTCTTCTCTAGAATAGTTTTAATAAAAATAAAATTACTTTTAAATATTCCTATGTTGAAACATTTAGATCAAATCGTTGTTTCGCCGAAAAACAGTTCAATTCGTCACGCATTTCGTTTAAATCGGGATCGTATTATCGATTCAACCGCGTTCAAAACGATACCAATAGAAGCTATCCGAAAAAGAAAAATGCGTTTGCATGCGTTTAAAAAAAATGCATTTATAAAAATGCATTTGCCTGCGTTTAAAAATGCATTTCAGTGGTTGCGTTCGTTTTCAGCATTCATCATTCATTCTGCGTTTTAAAAAATGCACTCAGCGTTTGTTTATCGTTTACTGTATAGATCGTTCGTTTAACGTTCATTTACCGTTCATTTACCGTCCATTCACCGTTCATTCACCGTTCATTTATCGTTCATTTACCGTTCGTTTGGGGTACTTGAACGCAAATGGGTCTGTACTTATTCAGGGTCGTACCGTAACAATATATAATAAACATGACGTAACGTCAAAATCGCCGACGGCGTCACAAAGTCACGTTACATATAGCGACAAAATGAATTCTCGACATACTGGGTGCCGCGAAAAGTTATATAAACATGAAATACATGCTTCACAAATTGATCAAAGTTAAAATATATAGAAACCATGAATAAATATAAGATTATTTGCATTAATAGTTAATATTTAAATAACGTTATTTTGGTTTTGTATTGCGAAAATACTAAAATTCACAATTTCTAATGTAAGAACCACCTGTATTATTACAATGTCTTAATGCGAATTGTCTATACACTATATCAACTCAGACTGATTAAATAAATGTACACATAAAAGTCAATATTGTTGTTGTTTTTCTAATATCATTAGCCATTTTAAATGCCCATATCATGTGTGACTTCCAACCAATGCAAAACGATTTGACTATCGGACCAGACTACTGTTTCTTTGCAAGTGATCGACTGCAACAAATGCCCCGCTAGCCGGGCACCTATTGCTGCTGCCATGAGTTCTAAACGCGAAAGTGTCAATTTTTTTCAGCGGAGCAACTCTGTTCTTCGCCATTACTAATGTTGACTGGTTACGGGTACATACGAGTATATATGCTGCAGCTCCATAAGACTGGATACTAGCATCAACGAAGATATGTAAAAAGGTCTCCTCTGCTGAAATGTCGTCTGAGTCTATTGTTGAACTAGACAGGTAATATCTGGGAAAGTTTGCAAGTGTCACGTTGTTTTAATCTTCAGCTATTGCGACCCATTTGTGTTGAATCTCCACTGGTAGGGGTGTGTCCCAATTAAACTTCTGCATTCATGATTCTTGTATAGGGATTTTCGCACGAATGGTGACTGGGCTCAGAGACCTAGAGGGTCATACATTTTTGACGTCCGCTGTAAAATTTCTCGACTGGTGATGATTTGGTCCACTCGGCAAACATTAATTCGTCGGTCGGCGTTTCCCATCGTAGCCCGAGTACTTTTGTGATCTATCATAATCAAGAACATTTTCGTTTACTGCCAAAGATCGCAGATGTTGACAGTTTGAATTCCATGATCTAAGATTGAACCCAGCGTCTGACATCAGGTCTTGTGTGTCCCGGAAGTACTTCAACACACCAAGTTCATGATGAAAACTAGACAGGATATTGCCAACAAATAAATCTCTTTTCAATATATCACTTATCTCGAACTTCTTGTTTTCCTCTAGATGTTTTAATAAAGTTGCATTCAGTATGAACGGGGAACATGTTGCACCAAATAGAACCACTTTAAAGTATCCAAGCAGTCATCAGTGGACTGCTTGGATCATTCGGGTTGCTCAGCCAGAGAAATCTCGTCACATTTCGATCTTTATCGCATAGACCAACGCTGAGAAACGCTTTTTCAATATCGGTTGATACAGCAAATTTGCTGAGACGAAATCTTACAAACATTGATGTAAGGTCGTTCAGCTCGGGCGGTGTTGATTCTAAGCAATCGTTCAAACTTGGATTGTCACGTGACTAACGGCAACTGCAGTCATAAACTATGCAAATAAGCGTTGTGGACGAATCTTTCTTTACAGCATGGCGGGGAATGTAGTGGATCTGATGATTTGAGTTCTGAGTGTTGATTAACTTTTCTATAAATCCCAGTAGTTCTTGTTCTTCTATGATACCATATTTTTTCAATATATTTGGGTCTTGGCTAAGTCTGCAAATTGTGTTTTCTGTTCGTCTTTTTGTAATGTTGTAGATTGTTGGTAGGGCGGGTGATCTTGTTTCCATGGGAACATGGCGATGTATCGTCCATCTGAGTGCTTGATTGAAGTCTGCTGGTATTCTTTGAGGAAATCTGTAGACCTTTTCTCAACCTCATTTGAGGTAATTCCCATATCTTCCAGCATCCAAAAACGCTCCAAAACACTTTCATCTGGTGGCAAAGCGATAACGTTCAAAATGACGTTAAGGGGGAATTGACCTATTCGAAAATTAAAGGCTACGCATATGAACTATATATATTTGTAAATTTGGAGATATTTGCGATTTGAATCTGAATTTTGTTTTGCCGTAATTTAAATATGTTTTAATCATAACGTCATAAATATGGCTATGTTTGACGTTTTTCATAAAAGTCCCGTTGTACCAGTTTTCAACGTTTTTGACATATTTAGAGTGTTAGGCTAGTCATATGTAATTACTTTTTATATCAAACTGTTCGTCTTGATGAGACCTTTCAACTGATATATAAATTATTTCATTTACAATAAGACATAAAATATTATATATATAATTTCCTTTTTCTTTCACCGATTTTTTACCGTGAAATTTTAAGAAAAAACAAAGTTAAAGTCTTTTATCTTTTAAACGGCTTTATAAAAAACTGCACAATTGTAATATGTTTTAGAGAATTTAATTTCCTATTCGAATATAAAATAAAATGTGCTAGTCATCGGAATATTGTTTTCAGTATTATTGTTTTCTTAACCATAATACCCTTACGAAGAAGGCGTCTCTGTCGACGTCGCGTCGTAAATATAATATGTGTACGACTAACGACGTTGACGCAAACATTGGAAACAAACACTGGTACCCTAAATGAAAATGATAAATACTGCTCCGTGTTTTTACTTCTTTTTCCGTCCGTTTTTTTTTCTCTTCTTTTCTAGAGTTTATGTGAAAACTCTAAATTTATTTATTTTCATGCATCGTGTCTAATTCGCTCGAATCTCAAATTACCGCAATAACTATGGTCATGTATTTGGTATACCTCTAGGATAAAACAATAAGTTCAAGTTCATTTAAAAGTGTGTTTAATGTATATACAATTTCCAGGCAGCCGTCAATCATGCTAAATATCATAAGATATATGTGTTGTTATTAAACATGTAAACTTTTTTTTATCCTACTCTGTATCATTACAGCGTATGTTTTCATGAACTGTTTGTCCTACTCTGTATCATTACAGCGTATGTTTTCATGAACTGTTTGTCCGTTTTCTCATAATTAGAGACTACTAATCGTTTGATTATTTATCAAAGCTTTTTTTAATGAAAAGTGTAGTGTCAGTCACACAACAAATAAAGAATAATGTATTAAAGTGTATAACATAGTACTATACTTCACATTTCGTTTACCGTATACACAGAATGCTTTGCTTATTATGCTTTTTGCTAACTGAAACAAAATTAAAATAAGCAGACGCTGCTTTATCAGAAGCAAAATATACTGAAATGAAAAAGAAACGCATAATAAAAAAGTTGCCTATACTACACTATTAGATACACCCTATTCCAGATATATCTCAACGTGTTGTGTACAAAAAGGGGCTACAACTAATTACAGAAAGAACAACTCTGTCATGTAGCAGACATTTTAATCAAAGTATTCTTTGTTACACGAAATTCATAAATGTTGAAGTTTCGCTTGAAAAAGTTAAGCCATTTCAGTATTGTGTTTAATGTTAAGCGATTTCAACGTTTAAATCCTAAGTTTGCTCACCTGCTTGATCCAAATGCGCGTTTTGTCGATAATAAAACTTTAAAGGAGTAACCATTGTTGTGTTCGGTGCTGTTTAAACCTTCTTTCCGAAAGGACAGGCCAAATGTCGCCCTGTATCATTTGATTAGCAGTAGCATACTGAACATACAATATATAGCGGAAATACCCGTTATGCGCTTCTTTTTCCTTTCATTATATTGCTTTAAAAATCAGGTGACACTGTCGTGCAATAAAACACGTGTTTTACCTTCCGCTCCCTTATTTTTTAATAGTTTTGTCTTTATATATTTACATTACTTCATTTCTTCATCTTTCATTATTTTTTGCGCCAAAGATGAACTGTTTATTTGTCGACGTGCCGTAAAACACCATTCATTCATATTATCATTCATCTTCTAAACAAGCCAAGGTCACATCGAACGTGAACTGGACAGTGTCGGTATTTGTATTCATACACGCTGTTGCAGACGAGTTTTCTGGTATCATACATGTAGCACGTGACTGTAACTCCAAAGATCCAGACGACAGTTGTTGCATCGTCCCACGTGGCTGTAATGGCAGCGACTTTATATCGTTGTGCGCATTCTGTGTAGACTTTGAATTTAAACTGTGCTCTCCTGAATATGTGATATATGTTGATCAGTTGTATATTTATATATTATTATTAATTCTGTAACATCTGTAATACTTATTTATAAGTATACTCATATATTGGTTAGAAATACATATACCGCATTGCCAGATAGTTTGTATATAGTCGTTTTCTGGGGTACACACGTTTAAATTCTATTTGATGATTTGTTACACAGTTTCTTATGCTATTCTTATGTATTTCCTAAGTGAAATTACGAATTGGAACTGGAATGCATGTGTATACTCATTACAATGAATACATGATAATAACGTTTTAATGGGACACAAGACAATTTACAATAATTATTTTCACCTCGATTTATCAATTCAGTATCAGTTTGACGTTATATCTGCTGGCATATATTAATATAATACAATTTGGAGTTTTCATTATTTCTTCATTATTCAACCGCAGCCTAAAAATATTATCGCTACACTATAATCTACGGTGTCCTGTTAGGGCCATGTTACCATCGCATCTTATCATCGATGGTAAGATGTGATGGTCGATGTGAAGATGCGATGGTCGATGGTCCATCGCATCTTACCATCGACCATCGCATCTTACCATCGCATCTTACCATCGATCTAGGTTGATGCTCGTTGGTAAGGTGCGATGGTAAGTTGGCCCTAACAGGACACCGTAATAATCAGCAATTAGTATTAAAAAAAAACTATTTACTTTGACATGAACTAATCAATAATTATTTATAATGATTGCAGATATGCAGGTTATGTAGAAAAACTAACGGGATGCCACGAGTTTAAAACATCAAAATTGCCGAGTGTCCCTTTAAGTTATAAATTAAGCATTTTTTAACACAAATTCACATTAATGTACAACATTAAGAGTTTAGAAACGAGTTATCATCCAATAAAACATTGTACAAACACACAAAAATAAACCAGATCAGGCTTTTGTTTAAGAGCCGTTATGTCGTCAATATTTGTTGAATAGAGAAAACAATTACAGTCTGTTTCAAATAGATCTAATGTCTCTTCCAGTTGAAACTGGAATTCCATATGCTGACCTGGTGTTGCTGTGGTGTTGTTACTCAGATGTTTAAGAGTTATCATCTTTTCATCCGCAGTCGCCTTGAGACAAGTTTTTTCGATAAATGGACCAATATGCCTTTTCTGTTTTTTAATAGTCTTAAAGCTAATGGCTGGTATGCCATAAATGCACTTATGCAATTTAAATGCATACTTTAATTATATTCTGCTTTCATATTATGCATGCGTATATAATGTATACATACTATTTGTATTACTCATATTAGTATTATATTGTAATGCATGTGTTATACTCTTCTTGACATCTTTGAAACAATACATGGATTTGATAGGCGAAACCGCTAGCTTTTGAAAAATCACGAACAACTCATTACTGTCTGTTTTCACGTACATATATTTAATCACATATATTTAATATAAGTTATATTGACGAATTGCTATAAACCTTCAGCAATTTATATTGAGTAACATGTACAGTCCATCCAGACGGTAACTATAAATAATATACGAAGAGGTAATTATCACAAATAATTGTTAATACATCACCAACATGTACAATGTACCTTTAATACAAATACCGTCGACGTCGACGTTATTTTCATGACGCGACGTCTTTTTCGAAGGGTATTATGGTTAATAAAACAAGAATACTGAAAAAAATATTCCGATGACTAGCAAATTTTATTTTATACTCCGATAGGAAATTAAGTTCCTTGAAACATATTAAAATTGTGTAGTTTTTTATGAAGCCGTTTAAAAGATAAAAGGTTTTAACTTTGTTTTTTCTTAAAATTTCACGGTAAAAAATCGGTGAAAGAAAAAGGAAATTATATAAATATTATTTTATGTCTTATTATAAATGAAAACATTTATATATCAATTGAAAGGTCTCATCGAGACGAACAGTGTGATATAAAAAGTAATTACATGTGACTAGCTTAACACTCTAAAAATGTCAAAAACTTTGAAAACTGGGTACAACGGGACTTTTATGAAAAACGTCAAACATAGCCATATCTGAGACGTTATTATTAAAAACATGTTTAAATAACGGCAAAACAAAATTCAGATTCAAATCGCAAATATCTTCAAATTTACAAATATATATAGTTCATATGCGCAGCCTTAAATTTTCGAATAGGTCAATTCCCCCTTAAATGATGTGTGCGGCGTTATTTCCGGAAGAGGGCCGGATAATAAGTAACCAATCTTTGACTTAACCGCCATCGGATAATACTGGAAGTTATCCTAAATGCATTTGCGTTCGTTGCATTCGTTCCGTTCGTTTTCAACGTTTAGCGTTTTAAAAAATGCATTCAAAAATGCATTCATCGTTGATTTTTTAAAACGCTGATCGCTGAAAACGAACGAAACTAACACAGCGAACTAAATGCATTTTTAAAATACAGATTGTGCAACGTTCATTCTGCGTTCGTTCTCCGTTCATTCTGCGTTAATTTTCCGTTTGTTCAGAGTTTGCTCATCGTTCGTTTTGCATTTATTTGGGGTACTTGAACGCAACTGGGTTTGTATATGAAAAGCGACAAACTTAATAATCATCTAGTCTAAATCTAGTGGGATTTCTTTAACATAAAATAAAGAAACAGTTGTCTAAAGTACCATTTTAGGAAAAATATTATACTAGGCTGTAATTCACTGCCTAAATAAAATTCTGAATTAAAAGAAATATAACAAGTTATTATTCTAGTTGTGTAGCGTTTTACTTAGAGATATGCCATTTTAATCTGGAATTGTAATTTCAACAACACTAATTTCACTTATTTTTTCCTTATATAATGATAAAATACACGTTCAAATGTAGTTGATATTTTGGTTATGTTAAGAACATTAAAATATATATAAAAACACAAATTATACTTTATTGTACACAACATAATTTACTTACAATTTGTTTGAACTATTAGGACAAATGGTTGCCATGTCAATACTACTGAGGGCAAATGTCCTAAATATCATTTGAACTGGAGGGCAAATGTCCTAGCTTACATGTCAGTTGGGAAGTGCAAATGTCCTGTATAACATTTCACTTGTTTACATTTTGGTACTGGGATGAGGGGGCCAATGCCCTTTGGAACAACTGTCGGTATATCGGTATGACACAAAGTGTATATTGTTTTTGTTTGTATTTTCAGGTTTCGAGCTAGTGTACATTATACAGCTGTCCAATTGGATCAAACGTGTTATTATACATACTTAGCGTATCAAGGACAAATATTAACAATACTGTGAAGACTACGCAACTCAGTTTATACAATTAATCATATTGTGACACACAAAACATTCAGTGGTATTAACCGATATGTATTCGAACCTTGTTTAGTCCTTTTTAGTGTTGTATATTTGGTGTGTTAATAATATCAACAACCTATCGTCATTACCACATTCTACACAATAACATCAGGCAAGAAGGGAAGCTCGAACACCTTTACAATGGGTAACTCAGGTTCTAGCGGAAGCAAACCAAGTACAAGCGGAAGCAAATCTCCAAGTTCAAGTCCAAGCATAATTTCGAGCCCATCAAGTACCGATACTTTTGGCACTAGATTATCTCATAGCTTTGGGACATCAGCTCCCCCACCGCCACCTGACAAATAGCATAATACAATCCCAATGTATTCAAAGGGAAAACTATGCAAAACTAAGGACAATTAAGATATTCATCACAAGTTTTATTTCTTTAGGTGTTTGAACTGTTCAGATTAATAATTTACCAAGTTTAAAACCTGTGGCCTTTCAGTTCCTTTTAATAGTAATGTAAACATGTATTTTCTGGAATCCTGGGAAAAACCATACACTGACTTTGAAGGGACATAGAAGAGACACAAGAAAATATTGATAGTTTATAGGCTTAGGTTCACGAGATTAAATTTCAACTGCCGCCTGACAAATAGCATAACATTGTTTCAAAGGGAAACTATGCAAAACTAAGAAAACCTGAATATATTCAATACAAGTTTTACTGCTCTAGGTGTTCAAACTGTTTGGATTTATTATACCAAGTGTTTAACCAGTGTCCTATGCAGTTGCTTTTTTAATAGTCATTTGAACATTTGTTTTCTGGAATCCTGGCAAAAGTCATACACTGACATTAAAGAGTCACAAGAAAAGTTTAGTTGTTAATAGTCTTGGGGTACCAAGATTAAATATATTTAACTATTGAAAGGAAAGAATTTTGACGTATTACAACTTGATAAGACTACTGCATCATTATTTTAGTAAACCCTATGATAAAACACATACTTCCAACTCGTATTTACCAGTTATTGAAATATATATTATATGCATACTTCAAGTAAAATTAATATTAAATGAATAAACCAAGATACCAAACTTCAAGATCGGCGTTAGTCCTTTTAAAAACAACACATATTGTATTTTCTGATGTCATTAAATTCGCCATGTTTCACATATGCAAACCTATTAATACAAAATGCTTATTCAGTAATATAGAAAAACAAACAAATCAAAAAGTTTGTTCTTATACAAAACCGCGTATGTTGATTAGTAGTAGATCGACCGCTTCGCAAACGGGAGATCGTGTGTTCAATCCCCGGCAGGGTCATACCAAAGACTTCAAAAATTTGGTACTAGTAGCTCCCTTTCTTGGTATTTTGCATATACACGTTACTTAATTATATGACTGGTTTACATACCCGGTGTTAGTGTAATATGACTGGGTGGGGTATTATGTCATGTGTCTAATATGTAAATATTAGTCAAGGCCATGATGTATTTTCACACTTATTTTTCCGGGTGTCTTTTTTGTACCTTGTTACTGTTCCGTGCGTAAATTTCTCTCAGCAATTGGGTCAGCTATTCATTATTCTTCGTTTCTGCAACAATGACTTCATCAATTATCAAAAATCGCGGAACGTATAGAGGTCTACAACAGAAATTGCATGATGTTTATTACGCGGTCGCCTATCAATGACGGAGTCCATCGACCTGCATCGCTTTCTGTCGCCTGATTGGCCAATATTATAAATAATGTCATAGGGTCCACATCTATCCGGTTATCGCACAATCAATGATGAAAGCATAGATGCTAACTTAAAATGGCTTAACCATAAAACAATAACGATGCCTAGCTTGTTAGAGAATATAGCCTCTTCTTTATATATACTGTCCCGTTTTTGGGTTTTATTATTTGGGTGACAATATACTAAGAGATAGGTTTGGTGCACCCAATAACCTGGTTTTAACTGCCAGAGGTCTTTTTGCCACTGACCGTTCCAAGGCGGTACCTCTTTTTCGACCATTTTATGTTTGTGGTCTCGCTTACTTTACTTCTATCTTTCCTTTGTAATTTGTTGCTTGTTTTTTATGAGAGGTTTTAGTTGACAGTGTTCTGTGAATTATACATTTCCTATTACACGTCCATACTTTTAGTCATCATTGTTCTCATTTACAAATTTATGTTTAATTATTTTGATGTTTGAGATATAATGTTTAGCCGTTGTAGATGATAGGACAGATTGTCGGGGTGTTTGTGCTGCTTTAAGAGCGTCTTGAGTTTAAATTAATTATTTTCCATTAAAGTTGTAACTGTTTGTCGCTATTTGGTCGTAAAGGATTATTATGAGATTTTACTAGTTGTTCTTGGGGTTAGCTCTTTATGGATTGTTAGCTAACATGGACATATGGCTCTGAGGTAAGCTATTTGATCACTCGTCATCAGTCGTCGTTGTAAACGTTTGTTCATATTGTATTTTACCGTCGTCGTAAACGACTTTTTCTCAGACAGCGCTCGATCAATTTTTAAAAACACTTCATAGGAATTATCCTTACGTCAATGGTTTTCAAATTTGTAAAAGTTAAATAAGCGCGAAATCCAAAATGGCCGCTATTACCATACAATATTGAAACCTTAAACCTTCTGATGAACCACTAAATCGATTTTTATATTTTTTCTTTATTAATGATCGCCAACCCCATGACCATCACGTTTGTTCAAATAAAATCCCCGGAGTCAAAAATGACTTCGCCCTTGGGATGAAAAAGTTGTATATGAACATTGTGCATGTTTAACATAGACATACGTGTATAGGAGAAACAATCTCTGAAACCGCCAGGCAAAGAGAACCCATATATCGCATTTACATCAGATCCCGGAATCTAACACTTTGTTCAAATGGTGACCCAGTAGTGTCGAACTGTAAATGGGACAACGACTTAAGATGCAGTTCGTTGATTCAAAGGATAGCTCATAACCTAAATTGATAAAGTTTTAAGAAGTTTAATAAAGATTATATGAACGGACCAACGATCTTACGACGATTCTAAAACAATAGTTCCATACATGACGAAAATAATTGTTTATTTACGAAAATAAGTGCCTCAAAAAACACCTTGGAAAGTCCACATAGTGAGACTGCCTACATTACCGTTTGTAAAAACAATTTAATATATTTTGCTAATGTTTTTGAAATAAGAGCAATAAACTTTTCCTTCAGAAATTTGTGGGGTAAGGCTGTATATAGTGTGGAAATAACATAAGTAATTATAGATGAAACTTGATCCGTATTACAAAATTTGTCAAGAACGGCTCCCGAATGTCTAATTGACATAAATGACTTAAACCCAGAGTTGCTTTAGGCTTTAGCATATTATATTAACCCATGACAGAATAACGAAACAAAATTGAAAAATCTCAAATTGTATTAACCTTTATCTAAATACATGCAGGTCTTTGCAAAGTTAAAACGACACTGGTTTACTTAATCGAGGTTTAATCTTAATATTAGTTTAATATTTCCTTTGAACTATTGCAGTTTGTTAATAGAACAATTATACAATAGTTTGGTTAACTGTATATAATTTCAGTAAAGTAACGATTTTCTATAACCACACTATTATAAAATGCAATGCTATATAATATAGTTCATCCTCTTATTATGAGATATTGATATAAAACTGTTATATTGTTTTCGTGTTGTGTGTGTTTTTATATGATCAATAGCATTTGTTGCATTCATCTGTTATGACTATGCACTGCTTACGAGCCAATACAATATATGTGCTGTTAAAGGGACATAATCTTGAATTTTTAAAAACTAGCGGTGTACCGTTAGTTTTTCTACATAAATTGCATTTGTTCAATCATTATTGTTAATTATAAGAATTGTATTAAACCATTTGTTTTTGCATATTATTAATTTTTGATATGATTGCACCAATAATATATTAAAACTTATAGTATAATAAGACGAAATAGTGAATACTTAACATTTCATTTATTTAAATGTAACCCGGGTAAAAGTAAAAATGATGCTGGATATATAAATCGAGAAACCCTTTTCAAATACTTCAAGATTGCCGTGTGTCCCTTTAAAGGGAATGTAGGCGTATAGCTAAAAAGTCTTTATCAATGAGAGATCTAAAGAAAATGGAAAAAGGTGAAAATATTATCACAATCGGATGATAAACAAAGAGGATTATTCTTAAACGGATATAAAAGCCGCCATTTTGTGAACTATAATATCATAGTTCTAAACTTCTGTGTATCGAATATTTATACATATGATCATTTATTGATCAATAGGAAAAGACATCACAGACATGTGATGATCAGTTCGGGATTTTGCATTAATTTCAGGGATTATTTTGTATCAATATGCCAGATATCGTAATTTAGAACTATGACGTGATAGTTCTCAAAATGACAGTTCCAATATCATTTCTAGGTCTAACACGCCCATTAATTGTTGCACTGTGTTTCTATGTCATAAAATGAAAAGGCAATGTTGTCATTAATATCTAGGCCCATGCCGTAGTTAAATACCAATACTGGTCTATACCACGTATTTCTACAGAAACAGAAAAAAGAATAACTTACATTCTGGTGACTTGATTTGCCTCAGAAATCAACAGAAAAGCGGGGGTAAAATTTTCTAAGAAAAAATGTGTCTCATGAATGAATGAATGATCGAACGAACGACAGAACGAACGAAATAACGACTGAACGAACCAATGAACGAACAAACGATCGAAGATCGAACGAAAGAACGAAAAACGAATGAATGCACCATTTAAAAGCATAAACACTGATACGCCAAAACAGTGTATTCATACCCATTTCCATCTAAGCAACATTTAAAACAACACGACAATGCTTAAATAAACGTTACAAATATATCAACCAAAAAGGGCACACTAGATAGGGAAAAAAATATTTTACAAACAGAAAGGTCATTTATTTACTAGCCGACAGTAGGCGACTACCCCCAGACCGACATGTCATGTGCTGCAATGGTGACTACCCCCAGACCGACATATCATGTGCTGCAATGGGGACTACCCCCAGACCGACATGTCATGTGCTGCAATGGGGACTACCCCCAGACCGACATGTCATGTGCTGCAATGGGGACTACCCCCAGACCGACATGTCATGTGCTGCAATGGGGACTACCCCCAGACCGACATGTCATGTGCTGCAATGGGTGACTACCCCCAGACCGACATGTCATGTGCTGCAATGGGCGACTACCCCAAGACCGACATATCATGTGCTGCAATGGGGACTACCCCCAGACCGAAATGTCATGTGCTGCAATGGTGACTACCCCCAGACCGACATGTCATGTGCTGCAATGGGGACTACCCCCAGACCGACATGTCATGTGCTGCAATGGGTGACTACCCCCATACCGACATGTCATGTGCTGCAATGGGGACTACCCCCAGACCGACATGTCATGTGCTGCAATGGGTGCGCTAGACCTTTCGAATAACCTTCAGATGTGTTTATCGTCCGATTTTGACAAATATTTCACCTTTTCCCAAGTTTTCCAGAGCTCTCAATACTAAATATTGTTTGACTATATGCCTACATTCGCTTTAATAATAAGTTTGGTTGATATTCATTGCGAAGAGCTAGGGTTTTCAACAAACTGCATCTAAACTAAAACCGAAAATGTCGACGCCGCCCGAACGCCCAATCCATACACAGAAGATTTAGTCTTTCTTGGCTTTTGTATAAAATACGGTCTTGCCAGTCAGACCATCATATTTTATTATTTAATAATCGTATACTAAGCTTCATACCCAAGTTTTCCATAGTTTTACCAAAAACTGAATTGTTCACCAGTTTGAAGAAATCCTTTTCAAAAGCATTTTTACCAGCTGTTCTCTTAGCAGTATTAAAATCTATGTATGTCTTTAACCACTCTGATTCATCGAACTGCAGTATTCGATGTGTCTTTGTTACTTTCATCCCAAGCGTTTTGTACAATTCTAAGTTTCTAAAATGCACAACATACTTTTCTTTATTTTTCAATGTCGTAACAAGTTTATTAACAACATTACAATGTCCTAAACTAAACTTTTGTTTAAAATTTTTACAATAGTCTGACAACCACTCATCTTTGATATTTAAACTTTCTGGGGCGAGAGGATAATCATTATGCGAGTCATGTAGTTTTTCGGGATACTCAATATCTCACTCAACAATGTAATTTGATTTTCCTTTTTCAAACTTATCAACCCACTTGAAGTTGCCAGTAGGTAACAGCTGACACATGGCCCACCCGTACAAGTTATTAGCATCGAGATATATTATGTACTTGCTTTCTATTTTCTTGTCATAGTTTTTCATATATTTATTGTTAGCTTGTGAATATCTGTTTGCAATATAACTCGTACCGCCTCTTAATCCTTTTTCCACAAACAAATATTGATCAATATCAGTTATTAAATCAAGTTGGATACCAGTCATCTTGAGGCATGCATCCCAGGCTAACCCAGGACAACTGAAGTAATGGCAAGGATCTAATTTGTAATACTCAATGCACATTTTTCTAAAGTTTTCAAAAACATCTGTCAGCAGCAGCACATCAGTCGTAAGATACTGATCATGATATTCTCCCATATTTTTAATCTTAAATGTTTTCCATATTCTTTTAGCGTGTTCATAATCCGCATCTGAAATGTGCTCATCATTTAATTGAGAATAAAAGCAATCTTTGCCGGGTAACTTAGTATCCCCGAAGCGTTCAAAGCTGTTCATGAAATCATAAGGATAAACACCTTTTCGTTTTAGCAAGTCTAGCTTTTTATCGCTATATTCTTGAGATATGTATTGAAACGACGGAACGTTTTTTACTAGATTATCTAATGATTGGGACATAAACTGAAAACTATCAATAAATACTAAATTTTTTCCTAACATGAAAGCCATATACTTTTCCATGTTATTTGGTATAACATTTATGTTTTGTTTAAACTTTCCGATGTGTTGCATTATGAAGTGAGAGTCATATCCTCTCAAGTTATGAAACACAACAGGTATTTTTCTAGTCAACCTGAAATTAATATTACATATATCATGAGCGCTTCCCCTGTACTTTCCAGTTATATGACAATGGTCCCTGACTTTTCTAAGAGAGTTTTCATATGCTACTGTACGGCTTGGGTCATCTTTTTTAAGAGTTATTGAAAAAACATTACCACAAATATGGCATGATTTAGATTTTTGGAATCTAGCTTCTTCTTCCTGTGACATCACCAAATCTTTCTTAAAATGCGTATTCATAGCTTTCTTGCACCACTTTTCCTCTGCTATCATTTTTTCTAAAAACTTGTAAACAGCATCAGGTCCTCTAACTGGTTTTGAATATTGATCATCATAACAACAAACAACCTTGTATCCATAACCACAATCAGTATGTTTTTGATATGCTTCTGTGTGTGATTTTTTAGGATTGTTCGATACTGAAGAAATACTTTCAGTTACTGCTTCAAAATCAGCATATATAACAAACGGAACCATTACCTGTCTGTCGTAGTTTTTAAACTTAACTTTTTCATCTTTGTTTGGCATCTCTACTGCTTGTTTCCGTTAAGTGAAAGACAAACAGGTTTATGTTTTTCTAAAACTCGTTCTGATGCAATGCATTGTAGACATGTTTTACAAAACCATTTTTTTTCCTTGTGTGCTGTTTGATTATACATCAAACTGTTAAAATCTTTTATCCACACGTAATGATTTTTTTCTTCTTCGGTGATTAAAAGCATATCACATGTTTTTTCTGCTTTATATTTTGATATGTGCAACGGGTATACTTGATTATCTTCATACCCAAATATGTTAAAACAAATGTTGTTTTGTTTTTCTATTTTTGGGATTTGTTTGATAGTAACAGGAAATGTAATTCCTTCATAATTTAGATCACCAATATGCTTTTTGTACTTTGTTATTCTTTGGGGATTTGTTTCAACAGGAAACTCACAAGCCAAATGGCACCATCATTCGTTATCTTTTTCATTTTTTATATTGATCAATCCTATTTAGGATAAGCAAGTTCTTTTGGTAAATCCAAATAAGAGCTGCCTCGTAAAGGCTGATACATTATTCGATTTATAAAGTGTGCATCTACTGATTCAATTTGCCAACCACTTCCCAACTGAAGCCAATTTCCAATTCTATTTATAATTTCTTCTCGTGCTTTGTCTAATGCTTCTGATATTTGATTTTTGTTTAATATTATTGTGGCCTTTGAGGTAAAGTAAGCTGTTTTGTATATAATATCAAAACTTACTATTTTTTTAAAAGTAAGTTTTATATCAACGCTTAATTTAAATCCACCTGTTTTTCTTAGTTCTTTTTTAAGAAAATTTACAACTTTTGATTGTGTTTTTTGTAGTTGTCTGAGCGGATCTTTCCTGACGATAACATTTACTTTAAAAACCTTGCTATATTGTTTTGGGGATGTTTCAATTTCTCGGATACTCATTATATAATATTACATAAGATTATTTCTTTAAGCCCCTATTAATTAATTAATTAATTAATTATTTTGAAGTAAAATATTTATTCCCCGGTTAGATTATATTATTTATCCGTACATAATAATTTTAATTCCTTGTTCAAGTAAAACATCATAGTGGGCAATAAAAGAAACTTTTTATAAAGTTGGATGGTAACTGGTTGCCTCTGAAATTTGTTTTTTACACAAAGAACATAGTTTGTTTATATCTCTTTTTTCTATTTTCCATGGCAGTTTTAGTTGTTTTGCCATTGTTATGATTCTTTCTGTCAAATCTTGAAAGTTGAAAAAAATTAAAAGCTCAGCATCTAATTTACTGGCATCTTCAAAATCAACCGTTTGAGCATGTGCTATTTGATCTTTTTTAAAGTCATTGATTTTAATTTCTACTTGTTCCATTATAATATTACATAAGATAATATTTTTTAAGCCTATATTTAAATATATGATGCTGTAGTATCATATAATGAATTGCAAATATTGTGAAAGAGTTTTAGATTTTATTGATCCTCCTGTGGTGTGCATAGATTGCATCTTATTTCACACGACAAAGAAGCTTTGTAAATATTGTACCAGAGCCAAGCTGTGTTACAAGTGTACATACGCATGTGTGAATTGTAACGATACTTGTGAAGTTTTCGATAACGAGCGTGTTTGCCTTAATTGCGGCACTCACAATGGTTATAATCTTATCACAGGTTACAACTACAGCCAAAAGAAAACTATTTACCACAGGAAGTATCATTTAGACAAATACTTGGTAGCATTTGATTTGTCTTCTGCAAATAGGCAAAGATTTGAAGATTTGTTTTACAAAATTGTAAAGATTTTGGATCAGATAGAAGACCGAAAAAGATCAATCAAATTTGAATACATTTTTCAAAAAATATTTAAAATATTAAAAATAGAAAAAGAAACGAAACCGATTAAAACAAAATCAACCAGAGATAAGTACGATAGGATATGGAAACAAGTCGAATTACGGCTTAATGCCATGACCGTTTAACTTGAATATTTTCATATACATTTCCAGAGGTTCTGTAAAGTTATCATTCTTTTGAATCTCTAATATTTTATTGAAGGTAATCCTAATTACCTCTTCATCATTTTCTAGTCCTGTTGTTGTTTGGACATATGATAGAAGTTGTTTAAAACTCCTATGATGTGTTTTTAACAAAGTCTTTTTTTCTGCTATTCTTGTTTTACTCACTAAAACAGCAACTACTGGAGGAACTGCGCCAACCACAGTTATGAAAACAGGAATGCTAGGAGAGCACCACAACCAATTATTCCGCTGGTAATCTGTAACGTTGTGTTTATAATACCGCACAATTTATAACTGCGTCTGTATGCAGCTACAAGTCGCGTCAAGTAATCAATTAATTCTTCTTTGGTTTTCATGTATAATTACAGTTAGACAATAATTTAATTAAAATATTTAGAAAATAGTTGCTCGTGTTCTTTGGGTGATATTTTACCTATTTTTAATAATTCATCGATTATGCTAATACCTTTATTTATCAGCTGTGGGCTATTATTCCCTGATTCGATGCTTCCGCATACCAACTCAAGATCATCCATCAAATCATTAGGATTATTGTAATATTCAACATCAGCACAACCTCCTAAAATCTTTTTGAACTTTGAAGAACCCTTGTGAATTGGTAAATCAGATAATTCTGTTAGTTTCTTAAAAGCATTCTGAGACAGCTTTGAATAAGTTTTTTTATTATTGTAACGCTTTGTTATCAAGTCTATAACATCATCATCCACTTTTATATCTAACACAACAGCTTTTTCTTGCTTGGCAATAAGTTTGTGGTGGCCAACAAGCTCGGGTAAATCAATTTGCAACATTCCATAGCGGCCATCTTTGTCAACTTTGTAAGAGTTTCTTTTTTGTTGTAATCCCGTGCCTGAAAAAACTTCACTATGCACAAGCAGTGCATCAATTCTTTCTCTATAATATTTTATGGCTTCTGACTCGTTTTTTTATTTTTTCCCGGATCTGTTTATATCTTTCTTTCACGGGTGTAGCCTTTTCTTTTCTAATCTGGTTAGAAAGAACAGCCATGTGACGACCATTTTCTCCGATTATACTACTAACATTCCCTAGTATGCGTCCGATTTCTTGATCATCTCCGGCGGCTACACTCGACGGCAAGGGTAAGTCATATTTATCTATTACTTCTTTATTGATTCCAGCATCTAGATTAGCAGTAGTTGGTTCTTCAGCGAATAACTGGGGTAATCCCTGATACATTTGTTTTTCCTGTACTTCCTCGCCTATTGCTGATGGAAGAGCGGCTAATTGCTGACTTATTTTCGGAAGAGAAGCTAACTGCTCGGTTAGCTGTTCTGACTGACTTTTTATTTCTTTTACAGGTTTAAATATTTCTTTGTACAACTCACGACTAGCTCCTTTTTCTAGTCTTTTTTGAGTAACTTTATTCTCGTATTCTTTGAAAAGCTCACTCGCTTTTCGCTTTTATTCTGCTATTTCTTTCCATTTTAATAAAGACATGTATAATATAAGGTTAGATTAAAATAAGTTAAATTAAGACAAGTTGATATGAGTTAAACCAAGTTAAGATAACTTAAATCGAGTATTATGCAGTTTTTGTTTTCTTTTTTACTGCTTTCTTTTTAACCGCAGGTTTAACTGCTTTCTTAGCTGCAGGTTTAACTGCTTTTAAATTTTTTCTGATGAGTCTAATATTTGCATGTGCTTTTTCAGACTCATTTAGTATTTTAACCAACTTTTTTTCCAGACGAGTTATCTCACTAGGAAATTCAGATTTGCTTAACATTTTATTTATATGCTTCCTCTCCGCTTCTAATCTTATCAAATAAATAATATTTGGTCGTTCTTCTGTTTTCGACAAACTTCCTGGATTCTTTATTGTTGGTCTCCAGACAGCAGGATCTGAATCTTTTTGTTTTGTAGGTTCTGGGATATTCATCTTAACCTTTTGTAATCAATAATATCTGACTTGATTAGCTTTAAAACATTCTGCTTCTGTTCCAAGTTGTTTACCACGGGGGATTTGTTTTATTCCACAATACACTTTAGACATATATAATAAAGATTAGATAAAAAAAATAATCCCATGGTGAACGCTCCCAGTCATAGTAGGTAGGATCAACGAATTTTTTACCTTTGTAGTACTTAAACCTAGGTTCAGCTTTAGGCTTAACTGCTTTCTTAACTGCCTCGGCTGCTGCCTCATCTTTTTGTATTTTAATCCATTCTTCCGGGGTTATGTCTTTTACCCAGAGTGGATTAACTGCTTTCTTAACTCTAGGCTTAACTGCTTTCTTAACTGCCTCGGCTGCTGCCTCATCATTTTGTATCTTAATCCATTCTTCCGGGGTTATGTCTTTTACCCAGAGTGGATTAACTGCTTTCTTAACTCTAGGCTTAACTGCTTTCTTAACTGCTTTTGTTACTGCAGGTTTAACCACCTTTGTTACTGCAGGTTTAACTGCTTTTGTGACTGCAGGCTTGACTGCTTTTTTAACTGCTTTTTCAACTGCAGTCTTAACTACTTTTTGTAATCCGTAATATCTAACTTGATTAGCCTTAAAACATTCTGCTTTTGTTCCAAGGCGTTTGCCGCGAGGGATTTGTTTTATTCCACAATACACTTTAGACATATATAATAATACTTAGATAATATTAATATTATCTGACTATTATTATAATGGTAATTCCAAACTATGATATGAAAACAGTAAACGGTAATTTTAAACAAATATGGAACTTTATGCCAGACTGTTGTTTAGAATGTTAATTTGTGGTAATTCAGGTTCTGGCAAGACGAACACACTAGTTCACATGCTGCTGGAACCTTTGGTTTACTACGACAAGATTTACTTGTTTGCTAAAAACTTAGAGCAGTCCAAGTATCAGGTCTTATCGCAAAAACTTGAAAAGATAGCAAAAAAGAATAAAATCCCGGTCAAAGACATATTAAGATATATCCCTGTGGGTACCTTAGATTCAGATAATCAGAAGATAGCTATTTTTGACGATTATGTTTGCGAGCGCAATCAAAACGATATTATTAATTATTTCATCCAGGGAAGACATAAAAATTGTTGTGTAATTTACTTGTCACAATCTTATTACAAAACTCCCAAAGACATTCGTTTGAACTGTTCTCATTACATCTTTTTCGCGACTCCAGTTAATCGTGAGCTTGGTATGCTTTCCAACGAACAAGATGTCAGCAAAGAGCAGTACAGAAAAGCGACTGGCAAGCAGTACAACTTTCTGTATCTGGATCGCCCTAGGAAGTTAGTAAAACGTAACTTCAACGGTGAAATTTAATCTAATCATATTATATATAATGGGACTTTTTAATGATCTTGGTGGGGAAGTTATTACTGGCAGTGTCAATATTACAAATGTTGGTATTGTGCTGTCTGAGTATGTAAAACAAAAACATCTGGTTAATTATCTTAACAAGGGCAGAAACCAGGAAAATGTTTTGAGAAGTGAGCTCAACATGGATAATAATAAAATTACCAATGTCGGCAATCCAGTTAAAGCAGATGATGCAGTAACAAGGCAATATTGCCAAAGAAGAATAACAAAAATCATACGTGATTATAATATTGATAAAATTCCAGACATGATGAACAATTTGACAACAGGTGTTGAAGATAAACTAAGTCTGATACAAACAAAGTTACAAGCAAACCGCGAGAAAATGCTCGAAATTCAAAACGGATTGAAAGATGAAATAAAACTTCTGAGTGATGCTTTGAAAGAGTTAGAAAAGAAAGAAGATGTATTGGAAGAGAGTGAAAACTACAAGAAATTAAGTAAACAAATAAGAGCTGGTGTTCAAAATATTAATGCACGGATTGGGGAAATCAATACACAAATGGTTGACAATAATGAACTAGAAACAGCTATTGCTGATGCTTCAAAACAAAAGAGAACTGCTTTTACTACCGAAATAACTCAAATTAAAATATCAAATGAGCAGATAAACACCAACGTTGCCGATATCAACAAGGAATTTGAAGACATCAAAAAGAAAATGGTTGACGGTAAGTCGCTGGAGACTGCTCTGAACAAACTGGTTGACACTGATAAACTTGAGACTGCTATTGATGATGTTTCAAAGCAATTGAAAGCTGCCCAGGAAAAAAGAAACACAGCTTTTGATGGCGAAATAGCTTTTTTGAAACAATTTAATCAAAAGTCTGGTAGTCGGCACACAGCAATTCTTGGTATAATTGATGAGTTGAAAGTAAAAGTAGACTATTCAAGTCGGATTCTAATTCTTGAAGCTACAATAGACGAAATTAGTATTATAAAAGATAGCGTTGGTTATGCGTCATACCCGACACGAAAACCACTCGAAAGAACCAAACGTGATACTTTTTTCGAAGCATTTACTTTTGTAACCAATCCGCTTATAAAAAGTGAAATATAAGTTACAGAATATCTCGGAGTTGACACACGTCCGCTCGGCGCAATAATTGTAAAACCCGGGCGCTATATAGTTGAAGCAGACCTTACATATACTGTTGCACATACAGACATTGGTATAGAATGGTTTAGTTTGTTTAATAAAAGTGGTGATGAGCCGCAAGTTAAACCAAAAATAGAAAATGGTAAACGAATACTAAAAGAAACATCTGAAGTATATCCTTCAGAATCCCAGTATTGGACCATCTCTCCGAGAATAAAACGTGGCACTACACAAGTTTTCAATTTTGAAAAATCAAGTTTTAAACTGTACTACAAAGGTGATTAATTTTGTCTACTAATATGTATAATGGAACAAAAAATTGTATTATCATCAGAGAAAGCATCAATAATTAATAGCTCAAATACACCGAGTAATTTTACAACTGTGTTTGACAGACCATTGATATTAGGTAGGAACAAACAGTATGGTATTGGACTCGATAAGATTAATTCCATGACTTACTCGTGGTATAATATTAGTGAGGATTTTAATAACAAAGCGATAAGGTACCACAATGGGACAGATTGGAAAACTATTAGTTTTGCAAATGGAAATTACAGTTATGCTGATATCGATAATTACATAAAAGAAACATTGATTGCAAACAATGATTTAACTGATGACTCACCTGTCCCGATAAAAATTGAGTTTGATTTATCAAGTTTCAAATGCTTGGTTACCATCCATAATAATTTCATGCTTGATTTAAGAGAAACAAACTTTCATGCCTTGATCGGGTTTGACAAAGATGCAGTTATTAGGGAAACTAAATTTGGAACTGTGACACCAAACATAACAAATTCTATCGATACAGTGTATATCCACTGTGATTTGATAAGTAATTCTATTGTTGATGGATCATACGGGGATGTCATTTATGAAATAAGTACAGCTGATCTTACGAGATCATATCCTTTCAAAGATGAACCGATAAGAGTCGGGTTCTGTGAAGTAAACAAAATGATCATTAACAGTATTAATATTTACATAACCGATTTCTCCGGTAAGATTATTAATCTTAATGGTGTCCACACATCATTTCGATTTGTTTTGAAGGAGTTAATGTAACATAAGTTATTTGGCATGTTTAAAAAAAGTTTATGACACTAGCACGGGAACATATACTCAAGTTGATCGATTAACTGGAGCTGGCATATTTGACATTTTGTCAAAAGTCGGATCAAAGATATTCAGCGAGTCTGTGAAAACAGCAGGCAAGAAAGCATTAGAAACTGCTGGTAAACAAATCATAGAAAGCGGTTCTAAAAAACTTGGAGATGAAGTAGGAAAAATGGCTGCTGATAAGTTAGTTTCAGTTATAAAACCTAAACCAAAAAGAGAGATGATTTTAAAAGAACTTACAAAGGCTGATAACAAAAAAGAAGTTGTAGCTGAAACTGAAGAAGATGTAGCCGGGGCTGAAGAAGATTTAAATGCAAAAATTAACAGATTACTTTCCGGAAGGGGAATTCATGTGAGAATTAATCGATTAATTAATAAAAAATAATCTAATTACTAGTATACATAGATGTTTCGAAGTAATCAATATAATACTAGATACGAGCATGTACCTATTCAGTTAGATACCCCCGTGACACAACCAGGAAATAATACCAGACAAATGAAAAGTGGTTACCAGTTTACAATAAATGATAGAAGTTCTTACTTTGATTGGTATAACGCATATTTTGAAATCAGTTTTCGAGTAAACAAAGTTGCTGATGGAACCAATTTCGCAGACGCTGACAGAATTGCTTTAATTAACGATGCAGCTTCACTGATTGATCAAATGCAAGTAAAGCAAAATGGAAAAATAGTTTACGATGGAAATACTCTTCACAGATTTGTTAATATCAAAAGCTTGCTTGAAATTTCTGACGATTATGCAAAGACAACCGGAACAAACGAATACTTTTATTTAGATAATACGACTGCTGCAGAATCTCGAGATGATCAGGCTGGTTATAACCGAGGATTTACTGCTCGTCATACTTTAATCATAACTAATCGAAAAGTTGACTCTATAATTCCATTAAACAAATATTCCTTCTTTGGAGGTTTGGAAACAAACATGCTTCCTCCTGGCCAAATTCAAATTAGCTTGCAACTGACAAATGATAATGTGTTACTTTTCAAATCAAGTGGTGATGATGGTCGAGTAGTTATTAATAAATTAGTTTTGTGGATACCCAGATAGATATTTAACTCAGATGGTTTAAGTTACGTAATGACAAATCATATGACATCAACAAGATGGACTTATCTTCGTGAAATGATACAAGAAAGTGGAAGTTCTCAACTAACTGAATCCGTATTTAGAATAACGGCTGGAGTCAAAAGTCCCAAACATGTGTTTGTGTATTTGCAAAGGTCAGACAAGAGTTCACACCAAGAGCGAAATCCTCACCTTTTGGATACTTTTAAACTAAATGCTGGTGATGATGCTTCTTATTTACAAACAGCTAGATTGGAAGTTGGAAATGGAGTTTATTATCCAGAAACTGATTACAGTTATGATAATATTATAAGAATATGCAGAGATGTTATTAATTATTCTTACAAACAAAATGATAAAAACACTGGAACTTTACTCAATACGAGTAATTTTAAAAATCTCTTCGGAATGATATATTTCGATTTAAGTTACAAGGGAAATGAGGTTAGTGTTGATCCAAAACAACTAAATTTAAGATATAAATTAAATGCAATTCCGGGAGCTCCTTATAAAGCTTATGCTCTCGTTCTTTATGAGGAAGATGTTGTTATTGATACTGTCGGGAATGAATTGGTAATAGTTTAATCTAACTCATAATATATATGACTTACATAAATTATTCAGTAAATTTAACAGATGGACAGAAACAAAGTTTAGCGAAGGCTTATGAAAACAAATGTGAATTAACACTCAGGTTAAAAAATAACCAACTAACTGGGAATTTTCCTTTGCTGCTAACAGCTACTCAAATTAATAATATTAACAAAGCTGAATCTGATGGACGGGGATTAGACATAAATATATCAAAATCGCAGATGAGATCCCAGTCTAAAAATGGAGGCTTTTTATGTGCATTAGCTGGTTTGTTAACTAAAACAATATTACCAACAGTTGCTAGATTTGCTCCAAAGATATTAGGACCTCTAGCAACTGGGGCACTTAGTGGTCTGGCAAGTACTGGAATTGGTAAAATATTTGGAAATGGAATGGTAACTGTTCCTGCTGATAAAAAACAAACACTTCTAAAATCAAATAAATTAACAGCTGCACAAAGAAAGAAGATCAAAAGTCAAAAGGCCACTGCCCTGTTAAACTAACTAAAAAACAACAGCAGGACGGAGGATTTCTTGGAATGCTTGCATCATTAGGAATTCCATTGATTGGATCGCTTATTAGTGGCTTAACTGGAAAAGGTTTGCAAGTAGACAGAAGAGGACATGGTTTACAAGTAGACTCGCAAATCAGGCCATACAGAAGTATCCCATTCATAAAAAAAAAAAAATTAAAAATGAACCTATATCTAACTTAGATATAATGAAATGGGTTAAGCAGCTAGGTATACAGAACTTCAGGGGAGTGTTTAGCAAGAATAAATTACCAACAAAACAAAATAAAAAAGAATGTGGCATTATTAATCTGGATGATTATATTGGACCTGGCACACACTGGACTTGTTACTATGATAATTCTTACTTCGATCCGTTTGGCTTGAGCCCACCAAAAGAAGTTTTAGTGTACATACCTGATATAAAATACAACACTATTCAATATCAAGATAAAACAAGAGTTCTGTGTGGATATTTCTGTCTGTTTTTCATTAAAAAGTTACAAAAAGGAAATAGAACGTATGATATTCTTTACAAATTATTAAAACCATACAAACCAATAGAAAATGAAAACATTATAAAATCATATTTTGTAAACGAAGTTTAATCTAATCATATTATATATGAGTTACTGTATTAAAGAAAAGATGGTTACTGAAAATATTAATCCTCAGTATGTTTTAGCAAAAAATGATAGAAAAATGTTAAGAGCAACTTGTGCGTCTTGTGGTATTACTAAAACAAAGTTTGTTAAAAACATAGAAGGTGGAAATATTGATATTCATAAAGCTTTGCTCCCTTTGCTACCCAAAAAAGGGCTAACACTTCCTGGTTATAAATATTGCGGTCCTGGTAATCCACTTGATAGCGGAGAACCGGTAAATGAATTGGATGCTGTTTGTAAAGATCATGATTATTGCTATGACGAAAATCCTAGTAATAAATCAACGTGTGATAAAAACATGCTTGCTGGTTTGAAATCTAGTAAGTCTAAAACTATCGGAGAAAAGATTGCTAAGAATTTGATAGTGGAACCAGTCATTAGTACAAAATATAAACTTGGTCTTGGAAACCCAAAAAACTAAAAAAAGGCGTTGAAATGGACTGACAAGTTAGCAGATGAACTTCATAAACCTATACGAAGAAAGTTCACTCAATGCCTTGTGATTGTTAATGAAATTGATAAAATATGGTCTGCTGATTTGGTTGATATGCAATCGTTTTCAAAGTATAATAAAGGTACTAAATATTTGCTTACTGTTATTGATTTATTTAGTAAATTTGCTTGGGCTATACCCGTTCCAAATAAAACTGGTTTAGAAATTACTAAAGCGTTCCAACAAATAATGAGTACAGGAAGACAGTGTAAATTGTTGTGGGTTGATCAAGGCGTGGAGTTTTATAAGAAGACATTTAAGCAATTCCTTGTTGATAATAATATCGAAATGTATCACACTTTTAATTTCGGAAAAGCTGTAGTAATTGAACGATTTAACAGAACATTAAAAGAAAAGATGTGGAAATATTTTACAGCTAACAATACAAATACGTATTTAGACGTGCTTCAGGCGATGGTTGATAAGTATAATAATACAAAACATCGGAGTATTAAAATGACACCGATTGAGGCTAGTGATGAAACAAATAAAGGAACAGTGTATTTCGTATATTGTACGGAAAGATGAGAAGTAATCAAATTAAGCCAAAGTTTAAAATAGGGGATAATGTTAGAATCAGCAAATATAAAAGAACGTTTGAGAAAGGCTATACCCCAAATTGGACTGAAGAAATATTTGTTGTTGATGAAATTCAAAACACAAATCCTGTGACATACAAAATAAAAGATTTAAACAACGAAAACATTGATGGAAGCTTCTATGAATTAGAAATGATAAAAGCAAAACAAGAAATATTCAGGATTGAAAAAGTAATACGACGTGATTACAAAAAGAAACAAGCATTGATTAAATGGAAGGGTTACAATGAGGATTTCAATAGCTGGGTCTCATTTAAGGATATTGAAAATATTAAATAAGGGCTTAAAAATAATAACATATAATATTATTATATAATGGGACAAGAAAGATTAGAAAAGGTTTGCAGAAAACTTAACAATTTAAAAGATAAATATAGAAGAGAATTGATGAGAAGCAGGCAACTCCAAGTAGAATATAAAGTAGTTCGTGATGATTTTATGGACACTAAAAAAAGACGATTGCTGGTTGAAATGGATAATTATGAACGCGAGCTAAATAGCAACAGAGAAGAGCTTCTTGAACTGAAATACAAAATAGCAAAGTGTAGGAAAATAAAATACTCCATGGTAAAAGATGATATGCAGAGCGATGATGAAGACTACTGCCCGGTTCCGTCTGACTTTGCTTAACGAGTTGCAAATGTTATTGAAAAACTTCGCCGAAAGTAGATTCGGCGAAAGTAGAAATAAAATAAAATTATTGCGCTCTCCTAACGAGTTGCAAATGTTATGCTATTAAAATGACAAACCGGATTGATTAGTAGTATAGAAAGTGGGGGTTCTGGTGAGTTTCCCTGAGTGGGGTTGCTTGAGAAAGCTGCTGAAATATGTTGGTGTTGGCTTAGGCGTGGCTTACATTTAGATCCTGGTGGTGTGAATGAGAGTTACGCCTGAGTACAACCCCCTGGCATATTTCACTAGTTGTTCTCATTCCCCGCGAGGGAAAACTGTGCCAGAACCCCCACTTTCTATACTACTTCTGACCTCTACCCAGATATCTTTCATGATGCGATTGACTCATTGCAAGTCAGTTTACATCGTTCTAATTGTTATTTACCTTTTTATTTTTGCCGAAAAGCTTGATGTTTAATTGTTATTTACCAAGTATATTCAAATTGCGACCTCATTGTTTAGCTTTCACTTCAAGTTTTCGATTAAGATTCACGAATTGACGAGATAATGGGATAACTTATATCCAAAGTATTATAAAACAACTTTGTTCCTATGAGAAAACTGTAATCAATGGTATGATGCAAATGCTCAAAACTAACCTGCAACGGAAGCCTATCATTCCGGTACTTGAATATTGTAGACTTTTTTACTGGACGTAAATATTATGAGTTTGTTGAATAACCTTTATTTGTTTAAGCAGGATAGAGAGTATATCAATAATTTCAAGGTCAGTTTTTACCACGTTCAATAGTAAAATTTACTAATTGTGAAAAATATGATATCTGTATATATACGTATGTACATGTATCCCCGTTATTCAACACGTTCAAATGATTTTTTATAGGAAGTAAACAAATCCTGTTAGGTGATATTGGAACAGTAACTTCAGAGGGAGATGAGATGAAGGATGAACATTCCCATCCAGGTCTCGAACTCACGCGGGGCAGAGGTCTGTAGCTGTAGAGCTTAACGCATTATCCACTGAGCTAAAGAGGTCGATCATCACATTTATATTTATTTAAAATTATTAAAAAACGACTTATTTACGTGTTTATTAATTTGACTAACACTAATACCGACCTGACCGACCGTCCAACCGACCTACTTACCTATTAACTGCATAAATTGGGATGAATGGTCGTTCTATATGAGATCATTTCGGGCCGATCTTTAACTTTTCAAAGAAAATAGATCTTTTATCTTATCAAGACATCACATACTGACATTGTTTTATCTTATCAATACAACACATCGAAATCCAATGCCATCATCAAAGGCGTTACTATATACAGGCAATTATTGTGATATCTCTGTATCTGTGGCCTGCATATAAATAACTTAAGTACACGAGTACCCGGTAAAATGCTGCTGCTAAACATCTAGATACTAAAAGTAACTAGTTTAGGAAGACCATGGTCACAATAAGGTCTATGCTCTATTTCTCTAATACTATAAACACGTACGCGATGCCGCATCGTCCGTCAGCTTGTAATTCTGCCCACTACTCTACTGTAAGAAAACTTCACAGCAACATCTTGATCTTAAATCAAATTCAGGGTCTTACAAAATACCAAAATGTCCGACACGGCTCAAAACGACTTACTAAGACTAAGTAGCTGTTGATAACTATACCGACAATTTTAACAATTCAGTATGAGTCAATATAATTTATATTTTCTTTTCTTTCCTCAAATAATGTTATAAATTCCAAGCTGCAGTACATGTATCTTTACTTCACTTTTATAAAAAAAAAAAGACAACCATCATATATTGAAACAACGGATATACTGTTCCTTTTGAAGTAGTGCGTCGGGGGAAAAGTACGTGAAGATAAATTCAGACATACATTTTATTACACTCGGTGTTAATAAGGAAAATAATTTGCATGAGATCCGAAACATGTAACTGTAAGCAAGTCTTCATCGTTATCTGCGTCTGAAAAACATACAAAAACAATTCAAAAGTAAAACTTGACCTCCCTTTAATGCCAAAACTGCAGACGGGCCACATGGTAAACAGGTTTTTACAAACAAATGAAACATATAAATAGAGAATGTTTGTTGTTTTGGAGTGAATAACATATTGTATTTTACCGAGAAGTGAAATATTTTTTGACAAATTAACTTTGAGAGAAAAACAATAGGTGCCTTCATTTACAATGCTACTTCGCTTTAAACCATGTGACATTTATTCGTTGACAATACTTTGTATTGCTGGTACATAAGGCCAGTTGTGAGAAAACTTCGGCTTGTCATTTGAATTGATAATAATTTTAAAGTTGTTTCCAAAAGAAAAACATTTAATAGTTAAAGACTTAAAACGTTATCATAGTTATTTCCCTTTTTGGAAATTTATAAATTCGAAATTAATTGCATGAAGCTGTTACTGATGCAACATGAAGTGCTGAAATGAAACAGTAATGACGAACACGAAGAGCTGAAATGAAACAGTACTGAAGAACATGAAAATCTGAAATGAAACAGTACTGAAGAACATGAAGTAAAGAAATGAAACAGTACTGAAGAACATGAAAATCTGAAATGAAAAAGTACTGAAGAACATGAAGAGCTGAAATGAAACAGTACTGAAGAACATGAAGTGCTGAAATGAAACAGTACTGAAGAACATGAAGTGCTGAAATGAAACAGTACTGAAGAACATGAGCATGGTATCATTTTTAAAGACATCCGATTGTGCATATTATACCAACCTAGCAGTTGAGGGAATCATGTGTTCCAATGGGCGCGGTAGATGTACCGACTTGTTTTCCAAACTTATCCTGGCAGTAACAGACGGAGCCCGTACATCCGACCTTGGCGTAGTTGCCGTTTGCTTCACAGCTATGCATCACACCAATTAAACCGGTGTTCTGGTAGTCGTATAGGTCACGGGCGCATTCTGTAAAACGAACACGAAATTCCAATTAAGTTTGAGTGTACTTACGCGCTCGTTTTTGAGCGTGTATGTGTGTGGTTTAGCAAGGAGTATTGTTCTTTCTCCGCGTGTAAATCACAAGAGAGTAACTATCCGGAATCACGTATCTTGCAGAGCTAACGGCCTGTCATAGTGGATGCTTGAGCGTCGTTAGTGCCATTCAGCGATCGTCGCAGGGAACTAGCAACTATAACCCCATCAGTTACATTGTATCAGTAACACACCCGAGAAGTAGTTATTATAACTTGTCTTACTGCAAAGAAGGTTCTTGGGATTTCATTGGCCAATGCACCATAGACACGACCCAATGTCTACGTCTCGCGACGTGAACATTTGACGAGGTCCCCATGGGTGCCTCATACCTTCAATACACAAAAACTAAATAGCGGGCATTACGCTGTCGATTCGTTGTAGAAACCGTCGATTGTTTCTCTCGTACCGCTTTTCTGCGCTTTCCACTCCAGTCTGACATAATAGTAAGCAGTGTTGTTTGCCATTTTAAAGATAATAAAACACCAACATTGAATAAAAAAATCCGCAAAATTTGTTTAGAGCGTTGACGTCATTTAACGTAAACATTAGCGAAGTCACGTATCAATAATGAAACAGAGGCACGTTACGGAAAAATTGACTCAAAAAAAGAGAAGAGACTGTGTTTAAAATGATTGTATTTTAAGTATTAAAAATTTTGAAGTATGACAAAGCCGTTAGGCGAGGGGAAATATAATTTCCAGGCAGGGAAATTGAGCCCATGTCCCCTGTCAAGAATCCAAATAACTAATAATAACATGGTGAACTATTAACGGTAGAGCAGTAGCGTTATGACAATCCAGAGAGAACGGCTCCTGGTGTATTGATAATGAAATAAAGTAATATAAAGTATACAAACGACCATTGCACCATAGCTTTAATGTTTTTCTTTTGTTCCTGCTTATGATACAATTTTATAAACCTGAAGACCCATACAATAACTGCCGTATTATAGTTCAGTCATAATTGGCAGTTATAGCACGGTGTACCCAACAACGGTTCGTTAAAAAAGACATTAGGACTATGGTACAAATCGTTTTTTTCGTATATGTGATTTATACTGCACTCTCGAGCCTGCGGCCCACAAGAAGCAGTATAAATCTCATAATGCTATAAATATTACTTGTATCAAAGCTGTAAAGGGTTTCCTTTGTTCTTGCTTATGATATAAATTTCATAAACATGAAGGTCTAAGCCTAAACCGTGCAATAACTGCCGGTATATTTCAGCCGTGTTATAACTGACAGATTTGGCAGTTATACCATGGAGTACCCAATGACCTTTGTTGCACATGCCTACGGCCCTCGAGAAGCAGTAATAAATCGCATATACTCGAAAAATAATGCTATAAATATCACTTATACCTTAGAGCTTTATGATAAACTCCTCACTACCGGAACTGAAATAGTATAAACGCACACAAGAAAAAATGCGAACCAGTTCTTATATATTATTTTCCCGTAGCCCAGTTTTCGTCCCCATCTGACGAATTGACAGTAAAAATAGGTACATTCAGCAATCCAAAAAATACGAGGGTACATATTGACAGTAAAATAAAGTAAACGTTCAATCCATTTTCAGTTTATAGGTGAAATGCGATATAATTAAACAACCCATGTCAATTAAAATAATAATAAAGAAAAGCTAAACAAAAATAAAATACATACGACAATCCATAGTGGCAGTCTCCGATCGGTTGATCATATAGCCGTCTATAACAGTTCCAGACGAAGTCACACACTGTGCTCTGCAGAAAACATTCGAAACTTTATAAGGAGTCCAATGTAAGAGTGAAATTATCATATAATTAATAGTATGAGTCACGTTTGAGAAAATCGCTTGACTGTCAAAACACATAATCGGTGTTAATGACAATTTAGATATTAGCCTCATTTTAATCCTGTATTGCTTATTGTGTTCTAAACCACAGCAAAACTGCTTCTCCTAATTACTTATGTCCTCGTTGTAGACGGCGTATGTTGGCAAAATCGGTGAACAATGCCATGTCTTGTGGAACAATGTGTCCACCATTGTCTCTTAGATATTGCGCTTATCAAAATATAGTATTAGCACGTCCAAACGTCACGTGAAGTTTCATAAACTAAACACATACCACTATGTATTCTACAAACCAACCAAACTTACTTGGATCCGGCAAACTGCATGCCTAAGTAGTTCCCATCGGCGTCACAGTTAGGTCTCTCCAGTCCGGCAAGGCCGGGCTCCGAATTATAACGGGCATCAACTGCTGCATGTTCCACAGCACAAGGACCTGTATTTGTATTAAGACGAGTTTCAACTTGTTTTGTGTTAAGATATTTAAATAAATTAATGTTATAGCTAGCCTTTACATTGTGTGTGATTGGATACGGTTTTTATGTCTGCATCTGTAATAAGGTTTGTGGAATGAAATTATCAAATCTATAATATGCTTTTGTCGGAGGGAACGAAGCATTTTGTCAAACCTTGTTTGTCTAACCGCTGAATAGCACGTGTACCTGTTTTCCAATTGAAGTAATTGAATAATTGTTCCATTTCTATATCTAAAAGGCCGTGCTTTCTCGGGGAATATTCATAATTACGCATATAATTAACTAATTCCGTAAAAAGAAGATATTAAAAAAAAAAATAAGATAATAAAAATAAATAAATGGAAAAGTGCACTTTCCGCGAGTCTTTGTCACCATTTTCGGTAATTAAACACAACTTCATGACGGCAAATCAACATTTAGTGTTACATATTACATTTTTCAAGTTTTCAAGTTGTATTCAAGTTTTTCTTAAATAAGTCATGGCTCATTTAAAGCGTGTGACATACAAACATTTATCAAAGTAAACAAATAGTGAACACATATTTAGAACAGCAAAATGGAATGAAGAAAAATAAAATAATAGTTTGACTGGAGAATGAGTATTTACAAACAGATAATATAGTTTTACAAAATATTGATTTATTCTCACCGTTCATGAGTGACTCAAATTTAACTGTGTTAGGGTGCTTATAAATAAACTCTCCTAAATACTTTTCTATCTTCAATAAAATATTTACACTGAAACAGATAGTGAAATTCACCGCCAAGTAAATTTCCATTACAGAGCTTACAGGTGCGAAAATTCCTTTCAATATTATAAAATCGATCTTTCTCAATAGGCATTTTGTGGTTTGAACATCTAAATTTACATAGGATAGTTCACTGTATTTTGTAGGAGGTATAGCCTTACATGTAAATAAATAAATTCATCTAATTTCTCTGCAACTATCAGTTGTATCTGTATGAAAACTATATATCCCCAAAGTTTTTTTGTTTTTTTTAAAAATGGTATGTACATGGAACAGATGCTTTTGTTATGTATATTTTCTTAACTGTGGCATCAAGCATGCATCTTCATACATCGAACTTTTGACTATGAGTGTTTTAATACCTGTTCAATAACTGCTCTTTTAAGAAACTTATGTAAGCAGGAATGAAAATACAGTAATGATATTAACATACCTGTAGCGGATCTTGCAACAGCAACACAGACCAGTATGCAGAAAATACACAACTTCATTTTAAATATTCTGTAAAAATATTTTTCCAAATTAAACCTCTAGATGTTTGATCCAATGGAATGTGGTATGGTATAGAGACCGATACTCCTATTTATAAGGTATGTAGACTCTGGACGATACATTGACAGCTTGACCATCCGACAGCATCTAATTTAGTACTAGACATACACTATTAATCAAGGTGAAACATGTTGTATATATATACATACAATATATAAGGCCGTTGTATTGCGTCGACAGGTGCTGATGTGAACCTGACTTATCCATCACAAATGACGTACTTAATAGGGTACACAGCTGATGGAACTTAACTGAACCACGACAAATGACATACGTTATAGATGACTTCTAGAATCTGGATGCATGATTACAATTTGTATCATTAGGTATCATTAGGTCAAATAATAAAGCCGTTTTAATTTTGTAATACAATAGTATCGGCGGTTTTATGTAACAGCCTATGTAGTATGTGGACACTGAATTTATATAATTCACATATATATTATCAAAGCAGACGTTTTCGTAAGTTCTCTATTAACGTTAATGCAAGGTTATACTTGGATCGAAATGTGACATTTCTCTACATAATGTGTATCACTCCGATGTATTAAGCTAATAATATACCCGCATGTTCTTCCTACATTTGATAAAAACAACGGCAGCCTGCTTTGTGTACACTTTAATATACCCGAATAACATATTTTGTTTTTATTAATGCAATTAATGTTATCATAAGAAATGGTTTTGGAGATTAATTATTTAACTTGGTGTGTTACAAATTGGTATGCACAAAATAACGCTGTTATTAAACAAATGCAAAAACTAGAAGAAAACTAAAAATCAATTAACGAAAAACATGAAGAAATTAATGAAAGGTCACACATATATAATGACGAAGCATGCAAGAAAACCTAGTTTTCTCTGGAATACCCGAAGCGGAAAATATTATTGAACATGGCGAAAACTGCGAAACTATAGTCCAAAACCTTATCAAAAATGAAATGAAAATCGACAAGAATATATCATTCGACCGGGTACATCGTCTGGGGAGATACAATAGAAACCATGTTTATCCACGTCCAATTGTAGCCAAATTCACGCATTATAAAGACAAAGAATTTGTAAAACAAACGGCACCAAAACACTTACAGACAGTGGCTATTTCGTAAGGGAACAATTCCCACAAGAAATAGAAAATAAACGAAAGAAATTATATGGCATAGCAAAACGAGCACGAAAAGACCCGAACAATAAGGTTCGGCTCGTACGAGACAAAATGGAAATAAACTAACAACAGTACATACCAGAAGAAACATTGGACGAAGTAACAAACAGGGACAGACACGAGAAGGACACGGGAAGTAGCCGAACTACATTTAACATGCAAAACAGAAACAACAATCTAAACAAATACCAATATGGAGAAATGCAAAACAAACAACTACAGGACGAAAAATACAATGTGGACAAGAACATTTAAACGGAGGCAACAGGCACAAACGCCATCGCCCAGCACCAGTAGCGACATATTACTAAATAACTCCGCTTCAGCGTCAAAATAATGCCGGTTAAAAGAAGGCATCCTCTCCACTGGACAGTGATGTAACATTTAAAAAACAGAATGTTGATAGTGCCATATCTGATAGTGAAGAAAGCACTATACTCATTGACTTTGAGGCCACACAGGAACCGTTGAAAACGACATAAGCGCAGACGAGACACGTGTACCAACAGACGATACAATAGGTAGAAGCGAGAACGAATAGCGATCTCATGGAGACGACTACTGAGATCTTAACAATAATGACAATTACCCACGTGCTGATCACGCTTGTCAACCCAGTACAAGTTGTCATTTACAAACTGATATAAAGATCTTGTCGCTCAATGTGTGTGGGCTACTTGCTAGACTTAGATGCCCTGAATTTATTTCATTAATAAATAGTTATGACATAATAGGGTTACAAGAAACTAAAACAGACATCTCTGATGAAATATTTGTGTTGGGTTATGTTGTACATGAACTTAATAGGAAGACACTTTCTCGTTATCGCTCCGATGGCATCGCTATATTAATGAAAGAAAATCTAGCCCATATGTTTCCATTGACACAAACAATGACTGCAAGTTGATACCATTTTTCACACTTTCTAAGGACATTTATGGAACAGAGAATAGTATTATGAAAGACGATATTATATGTGGTATTATATACATTCCACCTGTCAAGAAATATTAAAAGATTGGACAGGGAAAGTAGCACTCAAGGAGGACAGTCAACCACAAAACACAGAAACAAACACGCAAACAGACAAACAAGAAGGCAAAAATAATAATGAATGCAAACAACATCACAAACACAAAAGGGTTGACAATAGGGCTACCGCCTTGGAACGGTCAGTGGCAAAGTAGGCCACTGGGAGGTTAAATTGGTTCTAGGGTGCACCAAACCTCATACTTACCCTATTGTCATATCATTAAAACAGGACAGTGTAAATAAAGAAATCCCCGCCATGATCTAATCTCTAACCAACAAGGCAGCATCAACAGGCAATATAAGTAAAACACAAATATGCTCGTGTAAATGTAATACAAAAGAACAATAGCCTAGAAAGCCACAATGAAGGTACTCAATGACTTGGCAGAAGCCAGAGCAACAAGAGAATAAACTATTAAGGGCACGACAAGAAAGATCATAGACAAACATCAAACGCCACCGTCCCAATGGGCGTTAGGTAGGCGTCATCATAGGGTCCACAGCCTGTCCGGTCATCGTACAATTAAAGAGAAAAGCATAGTGGCGAACAGTAAAAGGGTCCACCACCAAGCATGCAGTACGTTGCAAAATGATAGGGTCATAACCTCTTTTGATAAACTTGTTAACAAGTTTAACAAAGATAGTAGATATGCTCATGATGACCCTTTTTTTGAAATCCAAAATGAAGTGAGGTGAAATTTCTACTTTCGCCATCGATGCAACAACAGGTTCCACTGACTGTGCAATAAATTTGACCATTACACGACTAACAAACTGCAAATTTTTCTTCAATCCTGCAATCTTAATTTTTATTTTTTAGGCCAAAATTACTCCAAATGTCCGATTCGGCACGTTTATTTGTGACGTTATCGAACTTGTCCGCCATGTTCAACTTTTTTGTGGAAATTAACATACGCCAGTTTGTTATTATTTTTAATTGATTTTTTTTAATTATTTTTAATGAGATTGTCTATAGTTATATTTTTAATCGTTAGATTAAATGTGTTATATATATTCCCAATGAAGCAGCAAACTAACGTGAATTAACGAAATAAAACAATCTTTCTTCGGTAATTTCCGTATATTTCTTGGTCACTAAAGAGCCGAAATACCCAGTACGAACCCAAACATACCGCGGTGCGTAAAGCCCAAGCTAAATACCGTTATACTTGTAATACCGCGCACCTCTATATTTTGACGAGACTTTGAGAGATTCTGTGAGATTTTCATGAAATTTAATTTCAGGTCAATCAAATGTTAATTTCTTCTATTTTCTGAGAAGCAACAACAATGAAGTCAAAAAGTGTAACTTGTGCTTCAGCAACTGACTCTGTCATTCTTATTTACAACATGACGTCATCAAAACGTCGATTTGCGCTAAAAAATGCGTGTTTAATATCAACTTACCGCTAGTGGGCGCTTTATTTAGCCTAATCTGCCTTGACCAATATCTGCAAGTAAGACATATGCATGATAGGGTCTTGGCAGACCGAGACTAATGCAGACTGGTTTAATTAATGTTAGCCTAAGCCTATCAAGACCGCATCATGCGTATGCCTTAGTATTACGTGCACATTTTGGCAAATGATGTTAGGCATTTGCATGTACATCAAAACAGTAACATATATGGCCAATACTTACACAAATTATATATCACTGGAACTGGAATTTGTAGTGGTAAATGAAAATATCTTAGTTTTGAAAAAATATATTTTACAGTAATTTATTTTTTGCTGGGGTAATAGAAAATAGGGCACTACAAATACTACAAATACCAATACTTACACAAATTATATATCACTGGAACTGGAATTTGTAGTGGTAAATGAAAATATCTTAGTTTTGAAAAAATATATTTTACAGTAAAATATTTTTTACTGGGGTAATAGAAAATAGGGCACTACAAATACTTAAATGTCTTGGGAGGCCCGAATACATACCCCATATTCTTTTCATTTTCAGAAACCAAAGAGCTGCTTGTTAATGATCAGATTATATTTGATGCACTGCTGAAGGACAACAAAGAGCTTTCTCCAGCACAGATATTGGAAAAGATGGGTGTTACTGTTGTAAATGATCTAGTTGAAGATAATGGGCATTTGTTATAATTTATTTTTACAACCCGGTGAATCCCACTATACATTGGGATTTTGGGAAGTGGGGAACATTGTATTGCCCATGCCATCTGTACGTCACATTTTTGTCTAAAAGGGGGTTTTCATTAAGAGCCGGTCGCCGGCCAAATTGACTGTTTCAAGTGTAGGATGCCTGCTCAAAAAAACTTTAAATGAAATATCAATGGCATAAAAATCAAAACAGGGGTAATCGTAAATTATTCTAAGTTCAAGAATCTCAAATTACCATGCACATATTATTCTTCATTAGCTCTACTTTTGCCTCGTTAGACGACAGAGCCTTCATTTTTCATTTGATCATAACCAAACTTAACCAGGTTGTTAATATCAATGAAAGCTCGAACAAACCAGCCAGATCGGACCAGTCACAGCGGAGTTATGACCCTTGATTTAGTTAAAAAAGCTGTTTTGACTAAAGAAAGAAATGAAAAATACTTCAAGATGTCCATGTGTCCCTTTTAAATTACATGATTTCCTATTTAGGTGAAAGAACAATCAGTGCACCAGCACCTTCGCTACCCACACAAGTGAAAGCAGCAAAGCCCCTATCAAATGATACAGACAGAACCACACACACGCCAACAACACTGCAGAACCTTGATGACAGCAATAGTACACATAAGCAGCAGAAACATAACAATCGCATCTCAGACAAACAGCATAAAGATGACAGCACCACACACAAACAACATGACAACTTCATACACAGGCAGCAGGAACATGACCACACCACACGTAAACCACAGAAACAAGGCAACACCACACACAGTCAGCAGGATCATGACAACACAACACATAAACCACAGAATCCAAAAATCACCATACACAAACCACAGAAACAAGACAGCAACACACACAAACCACAGAAACAAGACAATATCTCACACAGACAACCGAAAATAAATATAAAAAGATCGGACAGGGAAAGTAGCGTTCAAGGAGGACAGTCAACCACAAAACACAGAAACAAACACGCAAACAGACAAACAAGAAGGCAAAAGCAATAATAAATGCAAAGGACATCACAAACACAATAGGGCTACCGCCTTGGAACGGTCAGTGGCAAAGTAGGCCACTGGGGGTTTAAACCGGTTCTAGGGTGCACCAAACCTCACACTTACCCTACTGTCATTCCATTAAAACAGGACAGTGTAAATAAAGAATTCCCCGCCATGATCTAATCTCTAACCAACAAGGCAGCATCAATAGGCAATATAAGTAAAACACAAATATGCTTGTGTAAATATAGTACAAAAAAACAATAGCCTAGAAAGCCACAATGAAGGTACTCAATGACTTTGCAGAAGCCAGAGCAGTAAGAGAATTTGAACCCACAACACTCCCAGTGGCCTACTTTGCCACTGACCGTTCCAAGGCGGTAGCCCTATTGTCAACCCTTTTTGTGTTTGTGATGTCGTTTGCATTTATTATTGCTTTTGCCTTCTTGTTTGTCTGTTTGCGTGTTTGTTTCTGTGTTTTGTGGTTTACTGTCCTCCTTGAATGCTACTTTCCCTGTCCGATATTTTTATATTTCTTTTCGAAGGAGGAAGTGTCGATTCTTATGGATGGCGAGAGGTTTATAGTACTGGTTCTACCCAGGAAAAATGGGATGGTATGTCTACCACAAAAAAATCGACTGTCATATATGGCCATACATGGGTTTAAAATGACCTAAAACACCATTCTGTTCATTTCAAACAAACAATAATAATGAATATGCTAGATATATAGCTAATGTTTGAAAAGTATATTTTATTTTATATATTTCAAAAACATTTATGTAATGTAATATGCACATTAGAGTATTTTCTTTGATTACAGGTGGTTGCTGGATCAAAACCCTGCGGTGGAAACATCTGCTGAAGTTCTGTATTGTAAAAAGAAGATACCAAATAAACCGCAATATTATGTTCAAAGTTTAAACGCTTTCTGTCTTCGTTCTTCCCATATTTTTTTCTTTTTATACGCCCTTAGGGACGTATTAGGTCTTGACGATTGTCCGTTCATCTGATTGGCTAATAACTTTCAAGTATAAGGTCTACAACAATGAAACTTTGTAAACATCTTGAACATGATCCAATGTATGCATCTAATAAAGGCCCATAACTATGGTTCATATTTTTTGAATTGTTCACCCTTTGAAAACAGGTTTAACTGCCTTTTACAAGTGATTGTGACTAATAACTTTCAAGGTATTAGATGCATAACAATGAAACTTTGCACACATCTTTCAACATGAGCCAATGAATATGTGTTATGAAAAAAGGACCATAACTGTGATTTTTTTAAATTATTTCCCTTTGAAATAGGTTTAACCTTGACAACCACAGGTGTATATGCCCTGCTAAGCTGTGATATTGTTGCGGCAGGAAACCACAGAAAACAAGATCAGTGGATGACCTTGCAGATTCTAGAAATCAATCTCTGCAGGTGGTCAAGAAACTAAATGTGCTTCTGTCTGGTGAATTATCATTGACATATAAGAGACATATAAGTGGCATATAAGTGACATATAAGTGACATATAAGTGGCTTATATGTTGCTTATATATACAACATTGACATCCCAGCTAAAAATATAAGCCACTTATAAGTCACTTATATGTGACATATAAGTGAACTGCAATACTTATCTGGATATATAAGTGACATAGATCTCACTTGCATACTTATAAGCGGCATAGACCTATATGAAGTATCAGAATATAAACAAAGAAAGAGACGAAATAAAGCTTATGTTAATAAAATTGAAAGAAAATTTCTCCGACGAGAACCAAAAAAATGGCGCAAAAATGTTGAAATGGAAAACATTGTTTGCATCAAGGAACAACGTAAACATCTGTATAACTAAATAGAAACGAATACATCCTAATAGATGTCAAAATCATGAGCACCAGAAATATTACAAAATCATAGATCCTGCGAGTCTGCTGTTAATAAATTTAAGTTTTTAAATGTCAGCTCAAAGCACATTTTACCTATTTGTGAAAATTTAGCATGCCGGTGTACATGTACGAACAAATGCACCGTGATAATTACTCAATAAGTGGAAAACCCAATAACGTGTCCCCCAATAACTGTGACTATAAAAGAGAGTTTTTATAGTCAGTATTATGTACCATGGTGCTAAGGGCATCTGGTATGTGCGTCCGATATTATGTGTATTTACTTACTTCTACATGTTTTGTTCCATGGTGCTAAGGGCATCTGATATGTCGTCATGTTAGAAGATCATGTTTTTTTTACTAGATATGTTCGTGCTTTACGAGGATCATTTACTTCACCACATTGTGAATTATGATGCTGTCATGCCATGACATGTTACTATTTACTAATACTTACGGAATATTATGTACCATGGTGCTGAGGGCATCTGGTATGTCGTCATGTTGAAACTTGTTACATAAATGGGGTGATTGTGATTAGATACCTTGCCATAATAATGTAAATATTTAAGTTATCATATGTTGTTTTACTAAGCACGGAGGGTACATGCGGTAACAGTGCGCAGAGAACATCTGGTATGGTATCGTGATCGGGACTCAGTGTTTCTTATAAAACTGATTGTGTAGTTAGTTGTTATGTTATTTACTTGACCACATAGTGCCGGTGAACACATATGCACATTACACATGCGTATTTCGCTATGTACTTATGGCAGGTTATGTACCATGGTGCTAAGGGCATCTGGTATGGCATCAGGCTTGGTACTCAGCGTTTTTTACTGAATTGATTGTATAAATAATTGTATGACAATATTTTCCATCACAGCGCATATTAGTATGTGGTTATATATACCATTTAAATATATATTACGCGGACATGTTCAATATTCTGGTCGTTCTAACTTTAAACTTGACAAACTGTTGATCTTGTAATTCAGACTTGTATTATAATTTACACTCGCACGTTACGGGTGGGGTATTGCTTTTGGCAATTTTGGCATTTTAAGTTCCCCACACCTTTGATGCGAAAACATATATATCATTTATTGTACAAAATAAATGCTATTACAATTTGATAAGTTCGTCTTTCTTGATTGCATTATTTCTTACTGGTGTTCTTTTGTACTTCCATACAATTGTTTATGACTTCCCACATCAAACAAAGCGTAACTTTATGAGTGTAAATTATAAGGTATACATTAATGTAAATTGATTTATAAATAAATGTTTTTATGTAAACTTAATCTCTATCCGGGTACCTGTAAATAAACGAGTGTAATGATCTATTGAAGTATACATAAGTGTCGTTATCACGCTAAAAGCATATATAACGCATTAACCGCTATGCGAATTATCACCCCAGTTGGAGTTATATATATATTCATATTTTCTAGTTGAGATTTATTAAAATATGCAATATAAATATTTTAAACAAGATGCCATGTTTCTGACATATATAATTGATTCAAAAAAAATAAAAAAATAATGTTATTGCTATTTGTTCAGGCGGACGTTTTAAGTTCCCCACACCTTTGCTATGAGGCGTAGTTCCACACACCTTTTGATTCGAAAACATATATATCATTTATTGTAAAAAATAAATGCTATTTATTTGATAAGTTAGTGTTATTTTGTACTTCCATAAAATTGTTTATGATTAACGGCTTTTAACAAAACGTAACTGTAAATTATAATGTATTCATAAACTATTATTACATGCGAAATCACGATTGCTGGGTTAAAAATATAAGCTACCATTTCTTTTTCAATAATTATAATACATGTTTTAAATACAATGTAGGTTACTAACAAGGGCTGTGACATGGCACCATGGGTACTATTCACACCCGCAGCATCAAAACACGACCAATGAGGGATCTCACCGGGCTGATGGCTACATGTATCCTGAAACAGTTGGGGAATCACAGGAGCACCCACATAAGATGTAACTTAAGGAAACTTAAACGGATACGAAGACGAACCTATGTATCAACGTACAAACGGCAATTAAAATCTCTCTCTTGAGCCTCGACCAGATGATCTTCACTGATCAAGCTGTTGCAAGTGGTCAATACCAAACGACCTCTTTAACACTTCATGTCTGTCATTGGTGATTGTTTAAGATAAACAATTACAGATATTGTTTTAAACTTACAAATGTTGACATTTGGTTGTCATAATATACGTATGTTTGACTATCAAACGTAAAAATACCGAAAAGGTGACGCTTGGAAGCAAAAATACAAACAAGAGAGAAAACAGGAAACGCATTTAGTTAAAGACGACTACCTTCGAGGTACCAATTTTAGTTGACCAATTTTCAGAAAACTGTCTCATTGTCCTTGTCGGTGCAGGATAGGGCATACACGTTATACTCATGCATATGTATTACAAGGTGAGCAATTACCAGAATGTATACGCTGCTTTGCACCGTTAACGGTCAAATACATCTTGTTGGAATGTGTAGACTTTGATCCTACTAGTATGCGTCAAAGGTACTACAATGCTAATAATATGAAAGAGTTATTTGACACTATAGATTTTTGTCTTGTTTTAGATTTCCTAAAAGAAATCAGACTATATCAATCATTATAATGTGCTCTTATATATATTTACTTGTTTATATACCCATTGATGGGCATTTGTTGATTTACATATATAGTTTATATTACTACCAAATCGTCCCTTATTTTTTAATAGTTTTATCTTTATATATTTACTTTAATTTTTAATTACTACTTTAATTCTTCATATTTCATCAGTTTTTGCGCACAATATGACCTATTTATGTATCGACGTGCCGTAAAACACCATTCAATCATTCATTCATTGTCCTTGTCAGTTGAAACTGGATATATTTGGTAAATGAAGTGCCAAAGATTTATCTTATTTTGCTTTTCACATAATGGTATTACATTAAAATTGCGTACTAGTCTTTTAATAAAAACATTAAATAAATAGTTAGGTTACACTCTGCGTCATCTATACACATTACACATAATAACTCTATATTTCATAGACCAAAACCATATACACGACTAAAAGGTATGACAAGAATGTAAGAGTGAGGTTTGGTGCACCCTAGAGCCTGGTTTAAACACCCTGCGGCCTTTTTTGCTACTGACTGTTCCAAGGCGGTAGCCCTATTGTCAACCCTTTTGTATTTGTGATGTCTTATCTTGACTTTTATTCATCTTTAAAGTTAGTGTGTGTGTGTGTGTGTGTGTGTGTTTGTGTGTGTGTGTGCGTGCGTGCGACTGTCATCCTTGAATGCTACCTTTACACCTTTAAATCTTCATTCGGCAACATAGTTCCATGTTCCTTACAATAATTTTAACAGGATTTTTAATAACGGCTCAAAACGTTCAATAACTTCTCTCGGATTACCTGTTTGGGGTAAATATCGCATATAGTCTCCTGTCAGAAATCGTTTAGTTGAATCAAACCGCAGTGCGTTTCCCTTTATAAGAACTTGCAATGCTAGGAGGTGCAGATGTTGCTATTATTTTTCATTAAATGGCAGAATGTCTAATGCATGTCTAGCTTCAAATGTTGATTAAAGTACATCTATGGTGATGCGATTTACAAACTTCGTAAGATCCTTGGTCATAATCACTTTCATAAATCTTTATTAAACTTGTTAATTTATCAAAAGAGGTTATGACCCTATCATTTTGCAACTTACTGCATGTTTAGTGGTTGACTCATTTACAGTTCACCACTATGCTTTCCTCTTTGATTGTGCGATGACTGGACAGATTGTGGACCCTATGCTGACGTCTACCAAATCCTTATAGGACAGTAGCGTTTGACGTTTGTCTTTAATCTTGTCTTGTCGTACCCTTAACGTTCTCTTGTTGCTCTGGCTTCTGCCAAGTCAATGAGTACTTACTTTGTGACTTCCTAGTCTTTTGTTGTTTTTTATTACATATACATGATCATTTATGTGTTTTACTGATATTGCATATTAATGTTGCCTTGTTTGTTAGAATGTATAACCTGGCGGTGATATCTTTATTTTACACTGTCCCGTTTATTAGGATGACAATAGGGTAAAAGTGAGGTTTGGTTTATATCCCCAGTACCTTAGTTGCCACTGTCCGTTTCAAGGCGGTTGCCCTTTTGTCAACCCTTTTGTGTTTATGATGTCTGATCTTGCCTTTTATTCATCTTTAAAGTAGTTCTTTGTTTCTGATTATGGTTGACTGTCGTCCTTAGATCTACTTTTCCTGTTCGATTGTTATATCTACTTTTCATGTTCGATTGTTATATCTACTTTTCATGTTCGATTGTTGAATCTACTTTTCCTGTTCGATTGTTATATCTACTTTTATATCTACTTTTCATGTTCGATTGTTATATCTACTTTTCCTGTTCGATTGTTATATCTACTTTTACGTCATTTAAGTTTTGACTTAAAATGCATCATTTTGCGTTATACAATGTGTTGAACAAACATGTCGATTTTTACTAAATTACTTTTGCCAACGCATTCGTCAGTCAGGGCCATAGATTCATTTGCGTCACTTTTCAACGGATCGAATATATGAGTTATGACAATGATACTACTAAAATCTTTAAATAAAAGCTTGAAATATTCCAGAACTGAAGTGGATGAAAATGTGCAGACTGGGCTTGATGACAATACATGTATGTAAAAAAAAAGGATATATGTTATATTCGAAATCGTAAATATGTGTATCATGACGTTATGGTAACATCAAACGGAAATCGCATGTAAATATGTCAGTCGCTGATTTACATACTATTTTTAAGCAGTCTGGAAATTACTCTATGCTTTTACGTCTTACCTCTTTGTCCATTTCTTCAATTAAATTGACCGACGAGAAAGCAGAAACAATTGTCATCCGTACATATCATTTGTATATCACTGATTCCATAAATAAATTCAAAGCTGTACGCAATATGTTCTCCGACCCCATATTGACAAGGAGTCTGATAACATCAGACATTTTCTAAAAACCTATATCTTAATAAGGGCCAAGTTCTTTCGTGGTTGAGATAGTCGTGTTGTTGATTTGATTCCAAAATAGTTTTAAAGAAATCCTAAGGTATGTAAGTGCAAAACATCCAAATTTCACTGTGCTCCGGCAGGTCATGTAATCATTGGTAATGTTGGTATACATATAAACAGATGAACGTATTCGGCATTTTTTTTCTAAAGGTCCGAAGTACAGAAGTACCCGAACTCCCTTTCTATTCGGAAAAGGTTTATTCATAAAAGCATAGATACCCGTATTAAATTGTATGCAGCGAAAATTAGATATAGGGTCCTATAGAAACCACAGCGTCCGAACGCAATGACATCGTAGGTCCGCACTGTACTACAAACAAGGACTTGAAATACAATGAAAGAGACAAAAAACAACAGAAAGGCTGTTGAAGACAGGGTTACCGACTTGGAACGGTTAGTAGGCAATAAGGTCTACTGGTTAGCTTGAATCGATTTTATATGCGCACAATCCTCGCTCTTATCCTGTCCTCAGCGCCCAAATAGATAAAAAAGTGTAAACAAAACTACTTCCCATCAAAAGGAATTCTCTAACATTAAAGTCCACATCCAGAGAAACTAACTAAAGAAACACACAAAATAATAAACATCTCAGGATGTATCCAGAATCGTACTGAACAACCATAGTAGTTGCAGCTAAAGAGAAAACCAATCTAGGGTATGACCAGAAAACCCGAGGGATGAAAGCTCATGCACCCACCTCCCTTAGTTGGGGTTTCAGTAGGTAAAATCATAGAGTCGCAATAGGTAGTCCAGTCATCGCACAAGTGAAAAGTGAAGCGTAATGACTGACTGTAGAGGGGCCAATCACTAAACGTGCAGTGCGCTGTAAAACCAAATGGTTATATCCTTTTCTGACGAACTTCCTGATAAATTTGCAAAGCGGTCAGGAAACCCGTCAGACCCCTTTAACTTTCGAAGTTTATAGACCCCATCTCCATAAAATGAGGGTTGTGATATGCCTAGTCACAGAAGTGTTTTAAGGTTGGTGTTGTACTTTTCCAGCAGGCCCTCGTTGCGGCGGTAAAATTTAGAGAAAGAACTACGTAGTTTGTGATAACGAAAACCCTGCTGAAGGAGTTTACTTGTAATAACTTGATTTCGATCACTGAAGTCTATAACATCATTACACGCTCTAGCAAATAGAATGAGCTGGGAGATATACACCCCGTTTGAGGTAGCACGAGGTACATCTCCATCCAGGTGTGGATAGTTAACGATGTTAAAATTGAAATCATCTCTCTTATCATAGATTTTAGTATGAATACAATCATTTGAAATCGAGAGATGAAGATCGAGAAATGCTGCTACTGTATCCGAACGGTTGGCTTTATTCAACGTGAGCTCTGGTGGATAAATGTTAGTAACCATATGAGTAAAGAACGGATTATCAATATTGAGTATGTCATCAACCCCTCTTTACTACCTCCGACACCTAGCTTTTCATTCCGTAATTTAAAATCTTTCATAACAAATGTGTTTTAGATCCTACTGATAAAGTAGCTAGTCATGTAATTATTGTTTGAAAACTACATTATGTCAATGTTTTATCTCTGGAACTCGGGAGCAGTAGTTTGTATAATCCAGTTCAATCTACTGAGGAGGATGTTGTTTTGAGTCATATTACTCGGTGCACCATTGCAAGGCTCTGAACAGACTCAATAAAACCGAGTCTGCTACTTTCATCTCTTGTTTGTGTTTGGTGCTTCCAAGGAATCCACTTTTCAGTATGTATTGACATTCACACTAGCGTTTGGTCGGCCGTAAAAAGTCGCCCCGACAACAAATCGTTAGTATTATTACTTACTGCTCCTTTGAGATCATCTAGCCCAATATTTGTGGCTTTAAAGTGGAATATCGATTAAGCCGGTACTAAGAGGCGTGAGAGGTGTTGCACTTGTACATTACCTCTCATGAACAGACTCAGTAAAACCGAGTCTGCTACTTTCATCACTTGTTTGTGTTTTGTGCTTCCAAGGGATCCCCTTTTCAGTATTTATTGACATTCACACTAGCGTTTGTCTAGTGCTTTGTGGCTGCGGCCGTAAAAGGTCGCCCCGACTACAAATCAGTAGTATTATTACTTACTGGTCCTTTGGGATCATCAAGCCCAATCTTTGTGGCTTTAAAGTAGAATATCGCTTAAGCCGGTGCTAGGAGGCGTGAGAGGTGTAGCACTTGTTAATTACCTCACATGAACAGACTCACTAAAACCGAGTATGCTACTTTCATCTCTTGTTTGTGTTTGTTGCTTCCAATGGATCCCCTTTTCAGTATTCATTTTGTAAAGCAAAACAAACTTAAACTATTACACAACCAGCCTTATAAGGCCCGCTTTATTTTCATTTCTAGTGTCTGCATACAAACACCTCCAAACGTTTAACTTCTTGTTTTACTTCGTTAAAGACTATGGGCAATTACACTAGGCGGCCAAGAAGTTTGTGAAGCTCTTATTTTCCTATTAGATAATATTTTCGTTAGGTATGGAACTAAATTTCATATTCAAAGTGTTGATATCCCTATGAGTACAAACTGTGCACCTCTTGTCGCGGATTTGATTTTGAATTGTTATGTAAGAGATTTCATGTTAAGTCTTTCACCAGATACTCAGGCATATGGTATCGAATCCTTTAACAACGCCTCCCGGTATCTGGATGACATATTGAACATTGACAACCATTTCTTTTCTACTATGGTAAACACTATCTGTCCTGATAGAACGTCAACACAACACAGTTAATATTTCTGATACTGTCGCTTTTTATCTCGATGTACATCTCTCTATTGAAAATAATTAGCAAAATATATGACAATGTTTACAACAGAGGTGTACACTTTTCCTAATGACTGATCGTTATATATATAACTTATATATTTTGTGAATACAGACTCTGTAGACACAATAAACGGCTTTAACAAGCCAAGACAAAACCTAAAACAAGAAAATTACATGTCATAATTCGTTTTACGCATATTCAATTCCGGGTATTAAAGTACCCGTGAAAAAACATTATACGTATACATTATTTTATCTGAACATCTGGGTAGGGTTTGGATAAACGATTGTGTAGTGCAATTTCGCCGTTTTTTCTCCGGTTAATGCCTTTAAACTTGCTAAATAGTTCATCAAAAGATGAACATTTTGCAACGCTCTGCATTTCTAGCGGTTGACCCATTTACAGTTTGCCAATATGCTGCCTCATTGTGCCTCGACAGGACTGTGAACGCTATGATCACTGTAGGGATTCGTACACCGGATCTTGGTCAAGACCCCGTTCACTAGTACGGAGTTTTGGTCAGCCATGTTGTAGAAAACGTGCGGATAACAACAGCAAAGGTAGGTTAACCACGTTTTTCTCCTATTTTTGTTCATGTATATGAATAATCAGTATTGCTATATGTTGCGGAAACATTTCCCCGTTCAAATATTACCGTACATTGTTGACATATTACTTTAAATGCTACAATTCGGATCAAAGAAAAACAATTGCCGGTGCTGAAATTCGCCCAAAGTACCCTTCAGCAATAAATATCTCATTAATTTTCAAGTTAATGAAAAATTTGAATTGGCAGATTTATTTGTTTTCCCAATATACGTGCATGTTCAAAATTTCAGCATCATTCATCCGAAATTGGCCGAGATATGAATCGAAACAAAACGTGCCCAGCGTAACTAATTCATATAAAAAGACGCTGATTTGTGTACGGAGTCTTGTCCATGTACTGTACGGGGTTTTGCAATGCTAAGATTGTTTTCGCTGCTCTGCACTGAAGTTATTTACTTATATTTGTAGTAATTCTTAGACATTATTTAGGTCCTATATGTCTTATACCATTTTGTATTGTTAAGACGAAAAAATGCAGAAAACTAAAACTTAAAAGGGGTAATTCTTGAGAAAGACTCCGCACTTATTCCAAATAACTACATGTACTACAAACTAAGTCCAGACGTATATTATTGTCTGTTAGAATTGATACAGTTGTCCAATTTTAGCTCATTGTGACCACAGTTAACGTCATATAAAAAAAATTCTCATTTACAACAATCCATTACATTGGTCAATGTTTATTCAACTTAGAAATGAGGTAATTGCTTTAATCCGCGAATCTAAGGAATCATACAAGTCAAAACTTACATCCCAGTTAACTGATAAATCAATCCCCACGGGTAAATGGTGGCGTATAGCAAAATCGATCTCTAAATTGAACAAAGTAACTCAACCAAACTTTCCAATTAAAAATAACGGTCGTATTTTAATACATCCAGTAGACAAAGCAAACGCATTGAATTCTTCCTTTTCATCTCATATTGAACATGAACCGGAATTACCTACTTTTCATAATCGCACTGACTATAAAATGAATGACTTTATTATAAATGAAACGGAAGTAATTGATCAATTGAAAATCTTGAAATTATCGAAACCTCCAGGCCCAGATATGATTAGCCCAAAGGTGTTAAAATTAGTTTTAAATAGCATCGCTGCTCCATTGACGCGACTTTTTATTCTGTCATTGTCCACTAGAAAAGTACCATACCAATGGAAACAGGCGAATGTAACTCCTATTTTTAAGGGCAAAGGAGAACCTGACATGCCGGGCAATTATAGGCCTATATCCATTACCAGTATTATTTGCAAATTGATGGAAAAAATCGTATTTAAACACTTGTTCAACTATATCAAAACAAATAACCTTCTGTGCAAATGCCAGGCAGGCTTTCAACCTAGAGACCCTACAGTAAATCAGCTCATAGAAATATATAATAACATAATAAGCAACCTCGACGCTGGGAAAGATGTACGATTTATATTTTGCGTTTGACAAAGTATGGCATGCTGGGTTGCTTTTTAAATTAGCTAAATATGGTATCATGATTCATTATGTAACTGGATACGTAGCTATCTCTCTGATAGGCAGCAAAAAGTAGTCCTAGATGGATTTTCTTCAAGCTTCAGTACTATGTTGCAGGTGTTCCGCAAGGCTGTGTTTTAGGTCCGGTTCTATTTCTGCTTTATATAAATGACATCACAGATGACTTATTGAATGATGTACGGTTATTTGCTGATGACACTTCTCTTTAAGTTGTAGTTGATAAAAACCCAGTAGCATGTGCCAACTCTCTTACAAATGATCTTTGCAAAATATCTGAATGGTCAAAAAAATGGGCTGTTACATTTAATCCTAGAAAAAACAAAAGCCTTGTTTGCACTAGAAGAAACTATAACCACCCACCAGTCTACTTTGATAATGATGTAGTACAAGACGTAGCGTCACATTACCACATTGGATTAACAATTCAGTCCAATGTAACTTGGTCGCAAAAAAAAAAAGAAAATATATACGAAAAAGCATGTGCACGATTTAACATTCTAAGAATGCTTAAGTACAAACTTGACAGACATTCTCTATTGAAAATATATATCGCCTTTATAAGACTTATACTTGAATATGGAGATTCAGTATGGGATAACTGTACACAGGGAGAATCTGATCTATTAGAGAGCGTCCAAGTTGAAGCTAAAAATGCACCATCTGTTGAACAATTTAAGCATAAACTTAAGGCTATTGAACATAGGACTGACAGTCCATATCACTATAATATAGGAATTAGGAATGATAACATCATCCATTGTCAATTAAGAAATAACTCAAGTAATCTAAATACGCATTTATTGGACCACTTCTTGACAGATTTAGCAGTATGTCCGAAATGTGGCAATCCATGTGAGGACAATACTCATTTCGTTTTCAACTGTCCACTGTATAACCAATTCAGAAATGACTTACTTGATACCCTAGCCAATCTTGTTGATGTCACGCATATCAACATTGACTTGATACTAAACTATACGACGAACTCAGAAATTGTACTTATCGTCCACAAATACATCAAGTGTACCAGGGGATTTTCGTAGGATTATAGATGTATGTACATGTACATATGTATATGTATGTATATACTATTGTATTTTCAGATATGATTTGTCACAATGCTAGAAGTTTTTTTTATATATTATCATCTTTCTTCCTTTTTTATTGTAATTGTTATTTTTTTGTTTGTCTGTTTTCTCAGTTATCTTAAATTCCAAAATTAACTATTGGTTACAGAAACTCATACTAAAACCATTATATTTTGTAATAATCGATACATTTTTATATATATTTCGTATTGGTTTCCAGTATGATTTTCTTTCTGTTGATTCTTTTTTTTTCTCACTTAAATTCTTTCTGACAGTACAAAGTGTTAAGACTAAACAATCACGGTACACATGTTTCAAAGATTCTAAGTTAATTGTCAAACAAATATATGCAAACTGTACTACAATTCCACATTTTATGTTATGTTTGATATGAATTTATTGTTTATATGTACCTTGATATGGGAGAGGTCTTATATAGGCATTGCCTGTTGTCCAATCCCATTCAGTACTTGAATAAAATATTGTTTAAATAAAGTATTATTATACGTCCCACGGGCGTTAAAAATCCTTACCGTATTTTTTTCAAACAGTTTGCCTGTCAGGTTAAAATTAATTCTATGCCCCATACTGACATCTAACCTATGTCAAACTTTCCTAAGCATGTTAATAGAAAATGTAAAGTTGGTTCTTAAACTACATTGACAACACATAATATAGATAACGGCATGGGTTAATTATCTATATAGCTCGCATGATTATATCTGTTCAAGGAAATCTACGTTGATTCAGTTCTAATGACACTACATTGACTGTTTACAAACATTCAATGAATGTTTTATGTATTACATGAAATGCAAGTACCATTAAAACCATAGTTTTATACAATATATTTAAAGCAAAACTCCGTACAGTTAAAAGAGAATATTTGCAGTACTCCGTACACAAGTGCCCAAGACCCCGTACACAAACATTAATTTTGTTTCGATTCATATCTCGGTCAATTTCGGATGAATGAAGTTCAACATTTGAACATGCACGTATATTGGAAAAACAAATACATCTGCCAATTCAAAATTTTCATTAACTTGAAAATTAATGAGATATTTATTGCTGAAGGGTACTTTGGGCGAATTTCAGCACCGGCAATTGTTTTTCTTTGATCCGAATTGTAGCATTTAAAGTAATATGTCAACAATGTACGGTAATATTTGAACGAAGAAATGTTTCCGCACCATATAGCAATACTGATTATTCATATAAAATGAACAAAAATAGGAGAAAAACATGGTTAACCTACATTTGCTGTTGTTATCCGTACGTTTTCTACAACATGGCTGACCAAAACTCCGTACTAGTGAACGGGGTCTTGACCAAGATCCGGTGTACGGATCCCTACAGTGATGATGACGTCTACTTAAATCCTCAAAGCGAAGGACGGTAGCGTTTGATGTTTAAACATGTTGTGTTGTCGTACCTTTAATAGTTTGTTCTTTTGTTGCTCTGGTTTGTTCTAAATGTTTGTCAATATAAATAACCATAACCTAATTTTCGCACTTCGTTTATTTACATTAAAGTGTTACATTGATGTGTTTAATCAAGCGCATTACTTAGATACTAAAAGCTATACAGCTTTCAAACTGCATGCACACTTCATCTATATGAAGCATTGTGTTCATAAATAAAAGTAGGTCAATATGAATGACCTTGAGCTTCCTACTTGCACTTTGTTAATTTTATTCAAATTTTAAATAATGATTTGTTTGACCTTAGTAGTGTTGAACTAAGTTGCCGTCTAGAATAAAAAAAATCCATATCAAAAATGTCAATGCTTTGCATTTGAATAAAACGCCTAATTTGAAAAAGATTGTTCATTACACATGCATATTTTCATATTATATAATAAACTATCGGTGAGCATTTGCATATTGCAATGTATTGTGATATGTTTTATTATGTAATAAAGTACAACTATATATCTATATATCACTAAGTGGAAGTCAGTACAAGCTATTAAATTCAGTATAACGGACTAACAACAATCAAAGTCAGTATAATGATATATTTTAAACTATCAAATCCAGTACAGTAGACTATAAACAACTATCAGAGTCGGTATAATGATATATGTCAACGTATCAAATTCAGTAAAACGGACTATTAACAGCTATCAAAGTCGGTATACTCGTATATGTAAAGCTATCAAATTCAGTAAAACGGACTATTAACAGCTATCAAAGTCGGTATACTCGTATATGTAAAGCTATCAAATTCAGTATAACGGACTATTAACAGCTATCAAAGTCGGTATAATGGTATATGTCAAGCTATCAAATTCAGTAAAACGGACTATTAACAGCTATCAAAGTCGGTATACTGGTATATATCAAGCTATCAAATTCAGTAAAACGGACTATTAACAGCTATCAAAGTCGGTATACTCGTATATGTAAAGCTATCAAATTCAGTATAACGGACTATTAACAGCTATCAAAGTCGGTATAATGGTATATGTCAAGCTATCAAATTCAGTATAACGGACTATTAACTTCTATCAAAGTCGGTATATTGATATATGTCAAGCTATCAAATTCAGTACAACGGACTATTAACAGCTATCAAAGTCGGTATAATGGTATATGTCAAGCTATCAAATTCAGTATAACGGACTATTAACAGCTATCAAAGTAGGTATAATGATATATGTCAAGCTATCAAATTCAGTACAACGGACTATTAACAGCTATCAAAGTCGGTATAATGATATATGTCAAGCTATCAAATTCAGTACAACGGACTATTAACCACTATCAAAGTCGATATACTGGTATATGTCAAGCTATCAAATCAGTATAACGGACTATTAACAGCTATCAAAGTCGGTATAATGATATATGTCAAGCTATCAAATTCAGTATAACGGACTATTAACAGCTATCAAATTCGGTATAATGGTATATGTCAAGCTATCAAATTCAGTATAACGGACTATTAACAGCTATCAAATTCGGTATAATGGTATATGTCAAGCTATCAAATTCAGTACAACGGACTATTAACAGCTATCAAAGTCGGTATAATGGTATATGTCAAGCTATCAAATTCAGTATAACGGACTATTAACAGCTATCAAAGTCGGTATAATGATATATGTCAAGCTATCAAATTCAGTATCACGGACTATTAACAGCTATCAAAGTCGGTATAATCATATATGTCAAGCTATCAAATTCAGTATAACGGACTATTAACAGCTATCAAAGTCGGTATAATGGTATATGTCAAGCTATCAAATTCAGTACAACGGACTATTAACAGCTATCAAAGTCGGTATAATGGTATATATCAAGCTATCAAATTCAGTACAAGATGTGTTCAACTTATAACGTAACACATTCACTTCGTAATCCTGACATTCTCGCCGAATATAATTATTTTTATGGCAATTCTTATGATTATAACACATTATGACATAACCTAGTATGAGTTTCCCTAATTTTACTGCATCAGTATTTTTGAGGAAAAAAAAGGTAGAGAATGATATTTTGAAGCAAAATGCTTTAATTATAAACTTAACTATAATACAAATTTAAAAAAATGATCGTAAATCATCGTTTAAGTTTACAGCAGTCTGATATGTCCATGTCTGAACGGAAAAAGTGGAATATCATTTCTGTTTTGCTATTTATCGGTTTTCAGCGAAAATAAACATGAAATTCGACTTTGAAAGGCCGGGATTACATTTATGAAAACTTCTAGTTCGGAACATCAGCTGCAGGCATTGTTATGACTTCCTCCTCTATAAAACTAAGTGTCATTACTTTCTTATAAGAAAAGAAAGCAGACATATATAACTTAAGATTTAGGGTCAAAACGCACGCGGCATTTGCAAACAGTGATGAAAAAAAATGACCAAAGATATCTATATTGTATGTGATAGATAATACAGCAACAATAACGTTGTTTTTTTTGTCCTACACAATATGAATAAAATGCATATTTTGGTTAATTTATAAAATCATAGGTATAAGTTTTTTTAATATTGCGATACAATTCGAATTTTTAATTCAACATTTATATATTTTTTTAAAATAGTTTTAAACAATTTTGATATGGATTTAGTGGAATTAGTTGGTTTAAGGTAAAACTATACAGCAATAGAAACCTATAGGTTTTAAATCAGGAAATAGTATGAACCTTTTTCAAAATGTAATTTAAAGTGAACCGCGTGAAATTGGAGATTATGTTTAAAATAATACGTTCTAAATGACAGTTTCACATAATTAAATCAAGATTTTTTTTATGATAATCACTTCCGCTGAAAAATCGGATCTAAAACAACATTGTTACGTTACAAGTTGAACAAATATTTTACAAAATACTATTTACAGCTATATTAACGTCAGTATAGAGGGCCATTTGCAGCTATGGACGTCAGTACAGCGGACTATTTGCAGCTATGGACGTCAGAACAATTGTCTATGTACAGCTATCAATGTCGCACATAGGACAAACTGTGATTCCATCCGATCCTATTGTATTCTGCCTCTTTCGGCATCTGTCAAGTATGTCTTGATCCATGGGACACTCTAACTGTGGACACACCATCATCGGATCACCTTAAACAGAGGAAAATGGAAACTATATATAAGCATTGCAGATATGTGTTATAATTATGAAAATATAACCTTTCCCCTCGAACGGAATGGTGCGGTTTAACGGCACTACAACACATATGTAACACATAAGTATGCATATTAATAACGTCTTTGTTTTACGCACGTATGGTTATTATGGCATCTTCTTAGTTGCGGTATTGAATCAGAGCATAATTCTTAGGGCCTGTAGCTTTTCATTCGAACTGCTGGGGCATGGGGATTCGATGAAAGTCTGAAAACGCATACAGCGCTCTTACTCCAATGTAATAACAGTTTCTCATTTACAATTCGGTACACTTATAATGAGAAGCATACGTCTACAGTGTTTTTTTCCGTGTTTGCACTAACGACCTTTGTGTAGAGGGTCAAGAATTTATAATAAATGAAACATCGCCCACTATGTTTCATAATGGATATCAAATAGGTATTTAAAGTATTTTATTTAACATTCCTGGATAATCTGTACACAGCGAGTACAGGATAGTGCATTATAATCAGATCGCTATCAGCGTATATTTGTATCATAAAAGCGCTATCTTTCGTACAATAGCTATTGATTAAATTTAGTACCGTGATCCTCTACGCTGCTCTACATGGTAGCGTACAGTAATAAATTGCAGATAGTTTTGAAGTGATTCAGTTTATGTAGTTGAAATTTGTTCGGCACAGGTATATACTACATTGATATGACTTTTACATCACCCATACAGCTTTGGTAATTGTTCTTCGATGATTTTATACAGAATTTCTACAAATTATGACAATGAAATGATATGACTAGATACACATAGCACAATTTACGAAACTGAAAAGATAACAATGATTATGGTGTATTACTTTAATAATACCAAGTAGAATTGTTTGTGTTGGAATTGTCGGAGTTTTATGATAAGCCACACAAAATAAACACCGTCAAAGTTTGTTCATAAATTCCATCGATCAAACATTTCGTACTATGCACTTCCTGTTCTCGCAATGTACAATGATTCCCCAGATGGGGTTGTTAGTAATCACTTTATCGGAGACGTATGAGGCCACAGAGTTCCTGAGCACGGCGTCTAACGCCCCATGGTCCCGTTGAAAGCGTCACATGACCCAAAAATGAAACTGTGCCATCATGGATACATTAAACATGGCAAAATACAGGTCATATGCATCGGTATTGCAGATGAATTGCAGATGTGAATTATAGTAATATAATTCAATAGTGTTTAACGGATTCATGTTAGTTAGAAACATCTTCTTTAAAGGGTATGTAGCTACATTTCCAAACCATCTTTAATATTGCGAGGTTTGAAAAAAACTTGAAGAAGGGCAAAATAATTACCAAAATCGGACGATAAAGACAGAAGAAATTATCAATTGAAGCTTCTATTGGAACGGATATGGAAGCTGCCATTTTGAGAGCTATGACATCACAGTTCTAAATGACCATATATGGAATGTTTGTAAATAAGAACCTTTACTGATTTATAGAGAAAACATGACACCAACTGTATGAAAAATATGTACACTGAATGCCAATAATGATTTAGATGACCAGTAAAGGATTTTGCATTTATTTGCTGTGATTGTCTTCGCTTTAAATGATATTTACCAATATTCCATATATGGTTACAGGTAATTTGGAACTATGACGTCATAGTTCTAAAAATGGCGGTTCCCCTACCCATTTTAGAACAACCTTCAACTGGTCATATCTTTGTTGTTTATCATCCTATTCGGATAATTCTTTCACCTTGTGTCAAGTTTTTCAGAACTATCAATAACAGAGCTTGTTTGGCTGTGTCGCTACATTCCCTTTAAGTATCTACTTAGTACTAAAATGCTTAACATATAAAAACGTTTTTAAATATTCAAAACAATTTAATTTTCTCAAACCAGTTTAATTAAGGAAAACATGCATATGGTTTACTTTGAGACCTACTTAATAAGATTTTAAGAATTTAAGTGACTAAAGAAAAAAACTCGACCTACCACAAACGCTGCTAGGGCACAACATGCATTTTGTTATACGGTCCATTCCGATGACGAAGTTTGGCCTCATACACTTTTCCGGTATTTTGTGAAAATTTGGACATTGTATTGCTGGACAGACCTGCCATCTTGAACCTGTCATATACAACAGTATCTGTTTACACGTGTTTGTAGAGAAAGTATATAGTTTGGACTGAGACGAAGGTACATGATCATGTATGCGTTTTGATTATATTGCCTATTAATGCTGCCTTGTTTGTTAGAGAATATAACCTTGGTGAGATATCTTTATTTACAACTGTCCCTTTTTACTGGGATGACAATAGGATAAGAGTGAAGTCAAGTGCAGACTTGAACCTGGTTTAATCCCACCCCCACCCTCCACCAACCCGCGGCCTTTTTGTCGATGGCCGTTCTAAGGCGGTAGCCCTGTGTCAACCGTGTTATATTGTTTGTGATGTCATATCTTGCCTTTTATTCATTTTGTAATAATTGTTGCTTGTTTCTGTTCGTGTTTGTAGTTGACTGTGGTCCTAGAATGCTACATTTCCTGTTCGACTTTTATATCTACTTTTGCTATGCTAGAATTCTATGAATAGGAACCATTTGTTAATGATGAAATGTGTGAATATTATGTTCATGCTTGTAATATATGTATTTGATATAATAAAACAAATTCATTATAAACAAATCCATAGCTTTAATGTGTCATCTTTCTAGTAATGTGTTGTATAGGGGAAATCACTTACCGCACAAATTACTGTCACAAATTTTGCATGGCGTTTGTCCGTCAGAGCCGATAACGAACTCAGCTTTTTTGCAATACTCTGGTATCTCGTGGTCATTTGGACATTGTATTTGTGGACACACACCTGAAAACATTGTATATATAAAACATAATTACGTATTGCTTTAGTGCTGAGTGATGGTATAATGGTAGTAGAAGCGAGATTTCACGCAAGCGTTAAATAGCTGCCGAGAAAAAATAGCTTTATGTCTGGGTAGGAACTGGGAATAAAGTTTAACATAATAACAGATTAAGTCACGTGTGTTAAAACAATATGGGGTGGGGGGGAGTGGGGGGAATTGTCACGAAGACGTAAGCCTACCACGACTGTTTGTTCTTACCAGACACTTTTTCCCCAAAGTTTACCATTAGTTCTTCCTACCAAACATTTTGAATCAAGGTGGACGACCTCGCTTTGTTCTGGTCAAATCCTTGACATGCGTTACATAATGATTATTTGTAGCCCGACATGCTAGAAGTACTCATAAGCACAGAAATACAATTGTTCACATGTAAGGAATGCGTGTGCGTTAGCGTACATTACAACACAGATAAACTGTTCACTGCTACCATGTGTAATTATAAGAATGCGTTATCAAATGAAAAACTCAACAAAATTGTTCATTGTTACCTTACCATGTGCAATTATGAAAACCATATAAGAATCGCTGCCGTTCCGGCAGCTTCCGGCAGAAATTAAGTGCCATCATCGGATTCGGCCGCCTTCCGCTCAACTTTGGTAGTTTCCGCTTCCGGTTAACAGTCAACAATACACATATTGCAAAGAAAATAAATCGATAAATATCGCTTAAAACAAGACACGATGCCACCAAAAGTTGGTAAAAAAAAAGACTTCAATGTCCAGTTCTAAGTTATGATTGAGAGAAATAAGGATTTACAGTCCTGTGACGAAATTGTGGACAATATAATAAGTGACATGTCGGCGCTCAAATCAGGAGATCTTGATCAAAATGACAACATTGCCATACACGTTATTAGCGTTGTGCTACCTGTGATGACCACGGTCATTGTTAAATCATTACAAACATTTAAATATTGCCCTAAGATGACTCATCCTTTGCCGTTTCGTATCACGGGATACCAAACATATTCTTCTTAATGAGAAGAAAAAGCTTTGAAAAACTAAATGTTATTAAATATAGTGAGTTGATGAATAGTGATGACAATAATAGCAAAATACTCTGTGATAATCAGCATGGTTTTCGGAAAAGAAACATTCATGCGAGACGCAGCTGATTGTCACTATCCAAGATATTGCCCGCAACTTAGCAAGGGGACACCAGATTGACATTATAATACTCGACTTTGAAAAGGCCTTCGATAAAGTTCCTCATACTCGTCTGCTGTACAAACTGGCTTGGAATGGTCTCATTGGGAAAACCAACATATGGATACAAGCGTTCCTTGGTGAGAGGAAACAGCAAGTCCTCCTTATAGGATGCCATTCTCAATCACTAGATGTACTATCTGGAGTTCCCCCAAGTCACCGTTCTTGGTCCACTTTTGTTCCTGTCCTATATCAATGATATGCCCGACTCAGCGAAATCATCTGACACTCGGCTCTTTGCAGACGACTGTCTCATAATTAGACCGATAACTAATCAACACGACAGTGACCTCCTACAACAGGATATCATGGCACTAGAAGAGTGGGAGAAGACATGGCAGATGAGCTTCAATGCCGAAAAATGCAATTTTATCCGCATAGCACCGTCTAAACGTAAACGGGTAATACCAACACAGTACACTCTCCATGATCAAAATTTAGAGACTGTTGAGGCTAGCAAGTATCTGGGAGTCACTATTACAAATGATTTATCCTGGTCGACACACAGTTGGGAAAGGAAACAGGACCCTTGGCTTCCTACGCCGTAACTTCAATGACAGTACCCACAATGTTAAAGCTGCCACCTACACCACAATGGTCCGACCAGCCCTAGAATATGCTTCAACAGTATGGGATCTCCATCACCAGAAGGACATCAAAGCACTAGAGCAGGTACAACGTAGAGCAGCAAGATACGCTTTTAAGGACTACTCTAGCAGAACTCCTGGGTGTGTCACTTCAATGGTTGACAAGCTACAGTAGGGCAGCCTTGAAGAGAGACGAAAAACAACAGACTCACAATGCTGTATAAGGTACAACACAGACTGGTAGATACTGACAGCTCCAGATACATACAACAGAGTGATGCCAGAACCAGAGGGTCCCAACGTCTCTTTCTAGAAAGATGCCAGAACGGGACATTAAGTCATTGCTTTTTCCAACGCACAATACGAGATTGGAACATGCTACCAACTTGCACTTCCTCCGCTACATCATTGGAGGCTTTCAGAACTTGCCTAGGCATATGCCAACCAGTGACCGTAGACACACACTAGACAGCCATACACCGTGTATATAGTATACAGTAAATATGATTGACAGTTGTGTTTGCCCGGGCATGAGCAGTCAACGCTGGACTAAATACGTTCTGTAAGAACCCCAGTCCAAGTATTGAAGGAAGAAGAAGAAGAAGAAGAAGAAGAATACTCTTACCAGACTTGCCATTTTTTGTAAAACAAAATAGTCTCTCATTTTGATGAGTTATGTAAATAAGTTGCTCTATGATCTCATGTTCTTATAATTGTGTCGTTACTGTTAAATTTTATATGACTTGTATATTGTTTGTAACAGTTCATATTCCCCTACTGGGGACTTGATAAACAATAAACTGTTAGTTCCTTAGTTTAATATTCTGTATTGCACAATACTTTTTCGCTGTACGCAGTATCACACCTTATTTGCCATTCAGTCAAATTGCATTTCAAAATAAAGATGTGTAGTATCAAAAAGTACCTAGAAAAAATCATTTCACTGTCTTAATTATGATACGAAATGCACAAATTTGATTACTTTTTATATAAATTCATTTAAAAATTTATTAGGAACGTTTTTAGACTTTATTTGAGTTGATTAAATATATATGACATCAACAATTGTAGGAAAGCGAAAGTAGGAATGAGGTTAATCAGTCTGCAGCAAAATATACCACAACATCGTTAGATGGAGATGCTCATTCTTAAGTGATGCATGGCCCCATTTTATTGGAGTTTCCTATTGAAGATATGTAGATCTTTTGATACATGTGCGTTTTAAAACTGTACTGAAAACGGAGAAAAATGAGCATGATTTTCCTCTCAGCATAAATCGTTTCTTTATAATACTGAGAAGGAAAAACAATGGTGGAATCACACATAAAACACAGCGCTAAATTGAACACATGTGAGACAAGGTCTCTGAAATATTATAACGCCTAGCAATGGCGATAAACAGAAAAAACATTATGGAAGAAGAGTATCTAAGAGATAAAAATATATTGTGGATTCTATTTTTGCATAAGCATAATATACATTAAAAATAGCGTAAAATGGTTAAAAAATAGAAAAATCTTGACTTACCTAACACCGATGAGGCCAAAGAAACACACGCTATACCAGCTAGAACAAAACTCGCGGAGAACTTCATTTCGTCTAAAGGTCTGTTTCAAACTATGAGTTACTGTTGCTGTGTATATCATGCTATATAGCTACTTATTTTTAACCGTTTATACATCCACATAATAAGAGAGGCCCTCACGCACGAAATACAGACAGAATTTAAATGTATTATTTGTATTAACTGACATATGTGTATACTGACCGTTTAAGTATTTTAAGTCCACCGCCATATGCATACCATCTTCGGGATGGTTAAAATTTTGTACTATTCATTTTATGAATATTGAGTTCTGCTCAACCCGGGGCTAGAGGGCTTGAGCGGTAGCTAGCATATGTCACTACCGCTCATGGAAAGTCTCAATCAAACCGAGACTGCAATATTTCGTATGTGTCGTGCTCGGCCGTTTCCAAAGGTCCATTATCATACTCTTTTTGTATTGTATCCATGACATACTCCCAGCGTTTTGACATAGGAACTTTTCCCAACTAATGTTGAAAAAGTCCTTACTTAAGTAATCTATGATGTGTATGATTTTGTCCTGATCATAGCGTAATATTAGATGAATGCATCTTGTGCGGGCCTTCTCTTTATGGAACGTAAAATGTTATCTGATACTGCATAAAACACTTGTTAATGACCATTTATAATCCGTAATTTACAATAAATCAACAGCATTTTAGTACATATACATACTTATATCTGTTATCTGGTATATTAAGTAAATGTCACAAAAGTTTACGGGAATATAATTTGTGTTTTTATAGTTTAGACATAGACAAGTTATCATCATGACGACAAAGCTCTCGGGGATAAAAGGAAAAATTGGATTATTACATCTGGAATGTGCTTCGACTATGTTAGATTACAGTGTACTTATTTGTACGAATAGTAACAATAAGGAGCATCAGTGACTTGTCCCCTGATAATTTTCTCCAAATAACTTGGTCCGACCATTTCGCTCACCTCTGTTTTTATTGTTATTTATTTATCAAAAAAGTAGATATAAAAGTCGAACTGGAAATGTAGCATTCAAGGACCACAGTAATAAATACTGATAAAGGTGATCCTGTGGGAGCAACAAACACAATTAAGAGAATAAAGCAGCAGACTCGGTTTTATTGAGTCTGTTCATGAGAAGTAATGAAAGAAGCAACACCTCTCACGCCCCCTAGCACCGGCTTAAGCGGTATTCTACTTCAAAGCCACCTATATTGGGCTCGTTGGTCCCAAAGGACCAGTACAAATAACACTACTGATTCGTAGCACGGGGAGACATTTTACATCCGCCACACTGCACTAAGCGAACGCTAGTGTGAATGTTAATAAATACTGATAAAGGTGATCCTTAAATACGCACGGAAACAAAAAGCAACGTTTTAATAAAGATGCATATCAATACTTAATTATGAATTATCCATTTTTGAAATATTAAAGAAGGAAAACTTTATTTCAAGTACGTTTCATGAAATTCAAACTGTTTAAAATTATCATATTTATATCAAAACTTGAAAAGCGTATCATTTTATTGAAACTCAATTATAAACACAAAGGAGATCAAATACCAGTAGCTAGTTGGGAGTGATGATGATGATGATAAGCCTGGGATAACGTACGGGCTACTGAAGTCTCCCATTGTATTCGGTATAGCTGCCAAGGCAGCACCAATAACGTTAATATATGAATCGAGTTCATTTAAGATTCTGGTTCTGTCAGGAGTATTTAGTAGGCGCCGCAAATCATTACAATTTCTTTGTTTGTACGTTGACATGTAAATGTGCTGTTTATGTTAAACTTTAAGTTTCCTGTTCCATTTTTGTATCTACTTTTATCGAATATTTAAACTTTGTTTTCTGTGTTTGTTTGTCATAAATTATAACGTTGTGATTAACAAACAAACAAGATAAAGATGTATCCTGGTTTAGGTTCCCTATGGTATACCTCAAGTTTATAAATTATGCCATAGCCTACCAATGGTGTAAATCGAAGTAATTCCCGAACATTAGGCAGGCTGTCCTCTTCATATAACATTTTATAAGGGTATTATTTTATTGATATAAGTATTGGTCTGCATAATCGTGCTATTGATTCTATTCCTAAATATCTCTAAAATTCTGAAATGCCTAATTTCTTATTATAATAAAACAAAACCTAATATAACTATTATTTCAACTACAACAAATATCACAACACTCATTAGGATTGTGACTGAAAATTCCAAATTGTGCTTTGCTCAGGATGGTCGTGTCATCACTGGTAATTTTGATAAAATAAATATACTTATTCGGCATTTTTTCTCTAAAAGTCCGAAGTATATTCTTCATTATGATTCTTGTCGTGCCGAGATCACTCGAACCTTTGGGGTTAGTATAAAATGGTTTCGTAGAGATCATGTGGGTCCCGATTCCCTTTCTACTTGGAAAATGACTACGTCAGTCGTGGAAACTTTTAAAATATTTCATTAAATTAAAACAAAAGTTGGAAAATTGTCCCAGCTTTAAAAGCTACCTTGAACAATGAAGAAGAGATATTCGTTTTTCGAACTAAGAAAAGACAAAGTGCTTTTAAAAACAATTATTTTGGATCCATTTCCTCAGGTGATGATGCAAGTGTTGATTTGCCAAATTGTATTTCTAGAACAGAGGCGACAATACAAATCATAGAAATATAAGAATCTGCAATCAATGATATAATTAAGGTTTTGAAATTAAATAAAACTACTGGTGAAGTTGAAATTAGTCATAGATTGTTTCAAAAACGTTTAAACTATTTTTAAACCTCTTTTTATTATTGTTCGTAGATCATTAGAGGGAGGAATTTAACCAAATATTAAAAAGCGCAAGAGTTTACCTCTTTTTAAATCAGTCAACGCTTTTATGTTTAATGACTATACATGTATTTCTTAACTAATATGTATTGGTAAAGCAATGGATAGAATTGTGTTTTCAGTTGTTCACATTAAAGTGTTGATGAACTTTTCAAACAAGACTTATTTAAATGGACTCTGACAACCTTAAAAATAGCTGAAAGAATTATCAAAATGCCATGAAAAAAATGACATATCGAAAATTTGCAAAGAACGTAAATGGAGGCGGCCATCTTGGAACGATGACGTCATCGCGCCTTTTTACTATATATGGCATATTGACAAAATGTATTATAAAGCAAAGAAAATCATTGCAAATTGATTTAAACTAAATATACAGATGTCAAATGTATAAATTGTATGCTTATTTTTCATTTCCGGTGATTTTCTTTGCTTTAAAAGACATTTAATCAATATGCCATATCTGGTAAAAAAAAAAAAAAAAGGCGCGATGACGTCATCGTTCAAAGATGGCCACCTCCGTGTTTACAATAGGTCATACCTCCTTTATTTTTCATGGCATTTTGATAATTCTTTCAGCTTTTTTCAAGTTTTTCAGAGCCCTTTTAAATAAACATTGTTTGAAAATAGTGCATCAACCCCTTTAACAATTGTCTCTATATAAATCACTTGCTTTAGAACCGGCCATTTTACTCTGTATCCATTAATGGATATTTACCATCAAATGTGTCAAACACTTGATGCGAAATAACGGAAGTGCCTTGTTTTTTCCGACATATCTAAAGCATTTGAGATGAGGTTTCTAACGGTTCCGTTCTTGTGATTCTGTTATTTTTATTATATATTAACAACATTGCTGTTGTGGAACATTGCTGAAAACATGTTAAGTATAGTTTGATTGTTCACTCTCAGTTTCAGCTGCAAATGTAAAATGCATGAACATGCTTTAAATTCAAGATCTATGTCTAAAGTGTGAATTGACGAAAAATGACTTTCAGTGATTGATTTTGATGCGTTTCGTACTCAGATCTCCCAATCTATGGAGGACTTAAGTATACAATGGTGTCGTAGAGAACTTAAGTATACAATGGTCTCGTAGAGAACATGAGGATCCGAACTCCCTTTATACTTGGAAAGATTCAGTTCTTCAAATCATAAATAACCTTGTTAACATATATACAGCTAACCACTCGTAACATCCTTTATGTTTCGTCATTTCAGAAATTTCATAACAAAATTGTATATAATGTTATCATCGTTTGACGCCTTCATTAAGTCAATGTCTTATTTCTGGAAAGCGGTAGCGCTTATTGGTATACTCCAGTTCAATCTACTGAGGATGATGTTGTGTCTTCACATATAACTCAGCGCATAACTTTCTGACGAAAAGCAAAGCAACTTATACATCTGTACTGGGTTCCTTAATTACACAAGCGACCTTATAAAACATCTTTTATTTCTAATTCTAGAGCCTGCATCACTACAAACATGTACAAACTTTAAACTTCTTGTCTTTCTGCGGTTAATGATCACGTCGAACGATATTGTATTAAAACTTATGGCAATTCTGGATTTAATTTACTTTGGTCTATTAAAAATTTAAATTATCTTGATACAATTTGCAATAAACACCAAGTTTCATCAATAAGTACGTAAGCATTTTGAAAACTACATGTTTGGCCTGTAACAATAATAAAGCGTTTTTTACTAATGGTAGTTTAGACAATTACACTATGTGGATATGCCAAGAAGTCAGTGAAACACTATATTTATAGTAGATACTATTTTCGTCAGGCATGGAAAGAATGTTTATAGACAAATTGTTGTGCAGTTGAAAATGCAGAAGTAATAATTACACTTTATGACAAGATAAGCACACTTTATGAAAAGAGAGAAAAAAATAGTGTCGTTAATTAGCTCTACTTAAACGGGGATGTTCCCAGAGCAACATATTATGGGGTGTATGTTTCTCAACTTATTAGTTTTTATAGATCTTGTAGTCCAGTTGAGAACTTTAATATTCGTAAACTTTGTTAACTCAGCTACTCCATCAGGTGTACCGTGACTATAAATTTCGAAAAAGGTTTGCAACATTGTATGATCGTGACCTGGATCTGCTTTTCAAGTATAAAATTCATTTCAGAACTCTAATCCGAACAATCTGACTTCTATGGTAAGGTGATTTACAAACTTCGTCACGACAAAACAACACATGTTCTAGTTAACTAGTTTTTGTGAAAATAACCAAAGAGTATACCGTAAATTAGTATCTTATTTCAAAATCAGTTGCTTTACCGTCAATGCGTTTGTGACACTATAACACAGTTTAATATAAAAAAAAAAGACTAGTGACTAGTCGATGAAGTGAAAATGAAATACTCACAACTCATCTTGAAATAAAATATAAAACTGTGATATACTCTCTGTTTATTTTCAGTGATGAGCTTTTAAAGTCAAGTATTACTACACTATTTTACTTAGAAACCTGTTGCTATGTCATGATCAAATTAAAAGTTCACCCATTAGTAAAACTCAAAGGCGGATTTTCTAATTTCTTCGAAACCAGAATCACATAAAAGAATGTCTATGCACATTTCTTTTACGCGACTTGTTATTTATGTGTATGGTTCTTGAACAAACGAAATGATGCCGGACGAGGAGTATAGCAATACCTCAATCTGGATTTCGAGCATTCAAGGACGACATTCAACCACAAACACACAGAAACAAAGAACAAATTTAAAGATGAATAAATGGCCAAATAAGACATCACAAACACAAAAGTGTTGACAATAGGGCTACCGCTTTGGAACGGTCACTGGCAAAAAAGGCCGCTGGGGGTTTAAACCAGGTTCTAGGGTGCACCAAACCTCACACTTACTCAACTGTCAACTCAATAAAACGGGATTAAACATATAATGAAATCATTTCTGACTGCCAGTAAAAGTGATCTTGATATTTGATGAAAGTCGGAGAATCTACAAAAGTCTGCTATGGCTTGGTCGACGACCATCAGGAGAAGCGAGACTGTTGACGACTGCGCCTACTTAGGATAACATAATAACTCTGATAACGACCACTTCTGTTGTTATATAGTTTATTGCACGATATTTTTTTATATCTTCGTTTACACAAAACTACATGTTTTATATTTATTAACGTGGGTCCTATAAACCAAAGCAGCCATTCTTGTCGCAAACTCGGCAAACTGTTATTCCGTCCGATCCAATTACTTTCTGTGTGATGCGACATGACTGCGAAATGGTGGGGTCCATTGGACATTGTATCTGGGGACACACCTCTTGCTTCTTACCTATAAACACACATACAACTCTAATATTAATTAAACACGACTAATTATAAATCGAGGGATTTTGAAAAGCGGAATTAATATTCAAACCAGCTAAAGCGTATAAAAACCTATTAATATTGAGATGATTAAACACAGATATTAATTTTATTGCTAAGCCATTTGTATGATAACACACGACACTTCCAGTGTGTCATAATGTCATTGGTTTTGAACATCGAACTATTTTTATATTTATTATCTGTCCTTCTGCATATATATCCGTCACATACTTGTTCAGTTGCTTCGCAAATTTCGCCATGTTCTATCATCCGTATTTTATATTTTACAATTATGTTTCATTTTAATTTTAACTTTATTGCGATTAACTGCTTTTTATAGCATCTTTTAATTAGATTAGCTAAAGACAAAACATTTTCAAAGAAAGAATAGCTCATGGTAGACACTTACATTGATTTCAGTTAAAACTGAAAATACAAAAAATGTCGAATTTTTCTCTCATTTTTCCTAGAAATTTCAAAATTTAAAATAAAACAGGAAACGTGCACGAGAAACGTGCATGGTGTCAAAGGCAGATCTTATAAAATTTATTTTTATACATGTATTTGAAAAGCCAGGTTAGTGTGACACATCTGACACGGTGTAAGCACATATTTGCCCGTATCGTATTGTGGTCACCATTACCTGGTCCCGCCTTAATTCCATTAAGCGATGGGAAAGATTATATTATCAGGATTTTAAAACGGATATTTCGACAATAAAACATGTTTTAATTTTACAATATGCAAACTTTTTATGCTGAAATTAAGGTTTTATGTTATACCCCAACCAACCCCATTTTCGCTTCTTGGAGATGTGGTTGGATGGTGTATGAAAGTTCATATCCGGACACGTAATGCGACATTGTGAAAAAAAATTCTCCCGTCGTCATAATTAAGGTTGAATATAGAACAGAGATAAAACAACTCACCACATATGTGTTCATCACATGTGCGTCATTTAGTGATGCTGTTGCTTCCTATGACGTAGGTAGGTTTTCGGCAGCTTGCCGTCGTGTGGACATTGTATTGCTGGGCACACTTCATGTCTTTCGCCTGGTAAAGATACATGAATAAGTATTTAATAATAGGGAAACTCATTAATGTTAATTGATGGAATGTGTTGTAATTAATAATTATTTGCTTATAGTAGTAAAATACTTTGCACAATAAAAAAGACATTGTTAATTAATAGAGGCTCTGCCGAGGTTCCGATTAAAACACTTATACCGAGAGCTGGAATTCCCTATCTGAACCGAATACGCATGATATATTCTTTTTCTTGCGTATCAGAGACATGCTGTGCGTTGACGCCGCCAGCTACTAACGTTTTTTATGTTTTCCTGCATACCGATGTTGGTGCGCGTGTGACTTGTATCTTTACCCATAAAGATAACACTTTCCATCTCCCATGTAAAACGTGGATAGCCTTATCCGGTATGCAAGAAAAAACAATTCGTTATCGACTTTAACTTACCACGTTGGACACAACGTGTATTCGAATTTAATAAATGTTGAACACTGTTTTGGACTTGTCCAAAAAAAATTAAATTGTACTATTTTTCTACGTTTTAAAGAGAAATAAAATATACTAGACTAATTTAATACGATAGTTATTTGCAGTTTTTGCATATTCTTTAGAACAATTTGGGTCTGAGACTTTCTCAAAGTCGATTTTGTTGTAATTGGTAAAATACGTTGTTTTAAAACTCAGAACTGGTATGAAGCCTACAGTCAACGAAATGTTTGCAAAATCCTTTAACATGTTGGCAATTTGTTTGGTGTCTTTCAAAGACATTTTTGAAATATTTGTATTGCCTCATAGATTAACGTAGCTATTGTCTCAGAAAATATACATGTTTTGTATGTGTTTAACACTGCGGTATCGATTTTAACTTACCACACAAATTACTGTCACGAACTCGGCATGCTGTCTGTCCGTCCACCCCAATAACAAATTCAGCTTTTCTACAGTCTAGTGGTATGTTGCTGTCATTCGGACACATTATTGCCGGACAATAACCTATACAGTAAAATAACAAGAATATTATTTATTTTATGTAGGGTTTATATGTTTCTCGGTGACCATTCAGTGACACCAATCCGAACAAAATGAACCTGAAGTGCATATATGTCTTTTTTTAAATGTAAAGACGTGACGGAATTTTCCACTAATGCGATTCAACAAAGTTACGTCTGAAAACAATATAAAATGGGTAATTGAAATTTAATTAAATAATGTTAACACTATGTCCACTAAACAGAAACTATTAATTAATTATATATACTACCTAATAAGAAAAGTCCAACAGGAAGATTAGCATTCACAGAATACAGTCACTCCAACAGGTATTACAACGCAAAGTTGATTACAAACACATTCAGTAAACAAGCACATCACACACATATAAGGGTTGACATCAGTGATACCACAACAGGGGTACCGCCTTGAAACGGTCAATGGTAAGGAACCACCGGGGAATTTAAACCGGATCAAAGGTGCACCAAACCTCACTCTCACTCACTAAACCTCGAAAGGTACCAATTTCCTATATAAAAAAGAGACTCATTATTATAGACAGATATTTTGGTATGAAATGGCTGCTTATATTTGTGAATGAAATTACCATTTTGCATTAAGCATTGTTTGTCATAGCGGGCTCAATTTAAATCTTTGGTGGTTGAGGTCGTCTGACAGCCGCACTGGTTATCATGAGAAAACATACGTGATTCTAAATGTAAACCAATGAGTATGTGCAGGGAACGAATGTGTTCTGGCGATATACAATCACATCGATCTATATTTATATAAAGCTATACCACTACGCATAATGTTTTATATATTGTATTAATAAATGTTTTTGCAAACATATCTACTGAACGACGTTAAAAACGCAAATTGTTTAATTTCCTAAATTGTATCTCCACCGTGCACCTTTAAGGCAGAGAAGCCCCTAAACCGTCACGGATTATCCAAAGTTTTCGTATAGTGTAATTGAAATGATGGAAAGATAACAAATAAGCTAATTTGGTGTATAACAATCTTATTATAAACAAGAGGAATACGAGGGCCTTATCGTTCTACTGGCTAAAGTAGCCAAAACTATTTGAGCAAAATTAATAAGTAAAACAAATGATTAACAGAACCAAAGAAACAACCTTCTAAAAATATAAAATAATAATAATCCGCCCCACTGGGATTTGAACCCATAAACCAAGGTTTCTTATGGGGAAACAGAAGACAAATGATAAAGATAAAACCTAAACAGCTGAATAAGTATTTGCCTCCGGTGAGATTTAAACCGACGACACCAAGTTCCCAATGTTGTTTTTCAAACGAATCCGAGATGTTCTTATGATATTACCATTTTGAACAAGTTAGGCAATATCAATTAAAAAATGAAGAAGCTAGAGTGTTTTCGCATTTTCAACTAGGGCCAAAACTATGTTTCTAGTCTATCATTTTGGTTTCTAGTTTTACAATGTGGTCCACACGTAATGATCGAATAACATTAAAACATGCACAGGGGGTGGGGTGGGAGTGGGGCATGTAAAACCAGATATGGCTGATCCTCAGACTTGTCAGGACTGTCTGGCATTAACAATTAAAACATGTTTGGTAAAGATCGAATGAAAAATGAAAAACATACAATGTTAACAAAGCAAAACATAACACTTTTCATTCTTTCAACGGACACAGCTTTGCTGTTTCTCCTCAAGTTTGGCTGGTTATTTAACTTCAAAGCTTTCATTGATTTATCTATTTAGTTATTCTCTTGTTGTTCGGGCTTCTGTTAAGTCAATGTGTACTTCCTTCGTGACTTTCTAGGCTTTGAACAGACTCAATAATAGACTCAATAGGGTCATGAACAGACTCAATAATAGACTCAATAGGCTCATGAACAGACTCAATAATAGACTCAATAGGCCCATGAACAGACTCAATAATAGACTCAATAGGCCCATGAACAGACTCAATAATAGACTCAATAGTCTCATGAACAGACTCAATAATAGACTCAATAGGCTCATGAACAGACTCAATAATAGTCTCAATAGGCTCATGAACAGACTCAATAATAGACTCAATAGGCTCATGAACAGACTCAATTATAGACTCAATAGGCTCATGAACAGACTCAATAATAGACTCAATAGGCTCATGAACAGACTCAATTATAGACTCAATAGGCTCATGAACAGACTCAATAATAGACTCAATAGTCTCATGAACAGACTCAATAATAGACTCAATAGGCTCATGAACAGATTCAATAATAGACTCAATAGGCTCATGAACAGACTCAATTATAGACTCAATAGGCTCATGAACAGACTCAATAATAGACTCAATAGGCTCATGAACAGACTCAATACTATACTCAATAGGCTCATGGACAGACTCAATACTAGACTCAATAGGCTCATGGACAGACTCAATAATAGACTTAATAATCTCATGAGCAGACTCAATAACAGACTAAATAGGCTCATGAACAGACTCAATAATAGACTCAATAGGCTCATGAGCAGACTCAATAATAGACTAAATAGGCTCATGAGCAAACTCAATAATAGACTCAATAGGCTCATGAACAGACTCAATAATATATTCAATAGGCTCATGAGCAGACTCAATAATAGACTCAATAGGCTCAAGAACAGACTCAATACTATACTCAATAGGATCATGAGCAGACTCAATAATAGACTCAATAGGCTCATGAGCAGACTCAATAATAGACTCAATAGGCTCATGAACAGACTCAATAATATATTCAATAGGCTCATGAGCAGACTCAATAATAGATTCAATAGGCTCATGAGCAGACTCAATAATAGACTCAATAGGCTCATGAACAGACTCAATAATAGACTCAATAGGCTCGTGAGCAGACTCAATAATAGACTCAATAGGCTCATGAACAGACTCAATAATAGACTCAATAGGGTCATGTACAGACTCAATAATAGACTCAATAGGCTCATGAGCGGACTCAATAATAGACTCAATAGGCTCATGAGCAGACTCAATAATAGACTCAATAGGCTCATGAACAGATTCAATAATAGACTCAATAGGATCATGAACAGACTCAATGATAGACTCAATACGCTCATGAGCAGACTCAATAATAGACTCAATAGGCTCATGAACAGACTCAATAATAGACTCAATAGGGTCATGAACAGACTCAATAATAGACTCAATAGGCTCATGAACAGACTCAATAATAGACTCAATAAGGACACACATGTGATGCTGTGTACGTTTCAATCACAATACACTTTGTAGCAAGAAATTCATAAATGTTGACGTTCCTCTTTGAAACATTTTGCAAGTTCAGTACTGTATTTAACGTAAAGAGTTTGCAAAATTTTGCATCCTAAGTTTGCGCCAAACGCGTACTCTGTCAATAATGAAACTTTGTAGGAATGCTATTTGCTGTTTTACGTGTTGTTTTAGTCTTTTTTCCGAAATGAAAGATCTTACGTAGCCATGTACCATTCGATTAATAGAAAAATATTGTACATACAATATATAGCGGAAATTCCCGTGTTGCGTTTCTTTTTCCTTTCAGTATACATTATCATCTTTTTGTTATACTTCTATAACCTATTGGTGCTACCTACTTTGTTGGAGAATATAATCTAGCGGGGATTTCTTTATTTACACTATTCCGTATTAATGGGTTGACAATAGGTAATAGTGAGGTTTGTGCACTCTAGAACCTGGTTAAACTCCCAGCGGCCTGTTGCCACTGACCGTTTCAAGGCGGTAACCATATTGTTAACCATTGTATACCTGCTGTGTCACATACTTCGCTTCTATTTCATTCTTGTAATTGTTATTTGCTTTGTATGCGTGCTTTTGTTTGACTGTGTTCTGTGAATGCTACATTTTCTATTCAACTTTTATATCTACTTTTATCAATATTGTTAGACAATTTATATTTTAAAAAAAAGCTTGTGACTCTATTATGTTGCAACGAACTGCGTGATTAGTGTTAAATATTTTCATTTGAAAAAATGTTAAACCTGGAACTCAGCCTTGTCTTTTACAAGTGCTTGTGACTAATAACTGTCAGTATTATTTCTACGGCAATGAAACTAATAATATAGAAACTTCTTCACCTAGATCCAATAAACATATCTTTAAAAGAGCAAAACTCTCTGGATCATATGCTCAACAAAACAAGAAATTTCCGCTGATGTTGATGCCGATTGTCTAGACAGCACAACAGGAAAACAATACTGAAAAGTTCAGTACACAAGGAAGTTAGCCCACTTTTTGTTAAAACATGCATTTTGGCCACAAAAGAAAATTAAGACTACGAAAATATTTGTTCCTTATCAAAACAATCACACAAAAAAAACATAACACATATTGTGTAGATAGCAGCTTTTGATTATCAACAATCATCTAATTACCTCCCTTTAATATTTCCATAGCATCCATCAAAGACTATGGCTTGGCAAATTTGAAACTGTTTATTGGGATATGTAGTACTTACAAACATCAAACATTGTTTTATTAAAACGCTGTTTAAGCTTGTATATTGCCCTCAAAAACTGGCCTATGGAAATACCAACAAAAAAGTCGGAAGTTTCTTTTTTTTGTTCAGTTATAAAAATCTAAATATTTTTTAATTATATCGCTTAGAAAAAGTTTTAGCCTGAAGCTTAACTTCGTAGAAATACCTCCAACCTAATGAAATACCTCCAACCTAATGAAATACCTCCAAACTAATGAAATACCTCCAACCTAATGAAATACCTCCAACCTAATGAAATACCTTCAACCTAATGAAATACATCCAACCTAATGAAATACCTCCAACCTAATGAAATACCTCCAACCTAATGAAATACATCCTCTTCCCATGCTTTTACATTCTTCAATATTGCTTACCAATATTTTCTCGTTTAGACCAGGTTGTGTTATATATTTATACATGTATGTTATTGCTGTAATTTGCTTTATCTGTTCACTGATTTGTAAAATTAAGCAGTTTGAAATAAAGTTTAAAGTTTACAAAGGTTGTTATGACGAGCGTTAAAGAAACTAACGCGCCATATAACGGCAAAATTACACTACAAAACCTTTGTCAAAACTCTATCCACGTGTTTAGGTCATATAATAATGTATATGTGCCGATTAAAAATAAAGGATTTTTCATGGGGTTCTTAAAATACCTGTGATTGAATATGCGTAAAATGAATTATGAGTTGGTAACTATTTATTCAACGCTCTAGTTTTGGGGATTTTGTCTGGCTGATTGAAACCGTTTATATTGTGTCTATAGATATTAGATGCTCAATATATGTAAGTTATATATATACCTCGTCGTCAGTAGGTTTAGTAACGGTGTACATATGTTGTAAACTGTTGTTAGCGGGGTAGCTACTTTAAGCTGCGCTAGAATTGCTCTTGTTATATTTATATTGTCACGATCCTCTGTGTGTTCGCCTATATTGTTCTTATTACTAACGAATAGATTCTTATGGTTAGACTCCGATATGCAGAACCGCAAAGTTTAAATCCGCATCCGACGGAAACCGGAACGACTGAGTTTCGTCAGTGTATTCTAGGGCATAATCATTGATCTAAGCCTCGTCCATCGGAAGGGGTGTGTAAACCGTGGGTACCGTTTGTCGGAGTCTATCATCCGAGCTTGTTAAAGAACCATAGGAACATGTTCGTTAGTAAGATTACAGCAGGTTCCCGAATTCCAATGTATCCTTCTCTTTCTAGGGCAGTTCTAAATAACCTTAATCATTGGATGAGCCGTTAAACAATGTTCAATTAAAATACTTATAATGACTATTAATGCTGTGTAGTTTGCTAGATGATATAGCCTGGCAAGGATTTCCTTTGTTACACTGTCTTGTTTCATTTAAATGACAATAGGGTCTGAATGAGGTTTGATGAACCCTAGAACCTGTTTAACCCTCCCCTTCCCACCGGCGGCCATTTTGGCACTGACCGTTCCATGGCGGTACCCATGTTGTCAACATGTTTTACTTTATGTGTGTGGTTTCGCATACTTTGCTTCTATTTAGCATTATGAGTGTTGTGCATTTATGAATTCCACTTTGGCATCTACTATGAGTATCCTTATTTTCCCTCAATTGACCGAATTAATAAAATATTCATATCTAAAATACGGCAATGAGTTCCTTATGTTTTTTCGACGTTTTCCAAAAAAAAATTACGAATGACATTTTTAGAACAACATTTACGTCAGCATTTGCTTTGTAATATATGATTTCTGCAAAGACGTTTTCGGTGGCGATATGGCTAAAACAAAACAAACTTCATTGAATTAGAATAAGTAAAAAAAATTAAAAAAAAAATATATATATATATATATATATATAAAAAAAAATACAAAATAATTAAATGGTTTGATAAAGAGATGTCTGTGGTACATAGTTATATAATCACTTTTACTCGCGAATTTATCAACGGTCTTTTATAATTACCATGATGTAATGTGATAAAAGGCTTCAATTAAATATTACTCTTCAAATGAGCATGTAATGAATGTAATTATTAAAAAAGTTTAATTATATCAAAATCAATATTTTGTAGACAAGATTTCCTTAGATTAACAAGTGTTTGCCAAGGATAATCGTTATTATTTGTATAAATATTGCTGAATATTCAATATATATATATTTATTGTTTTAGTAATGTATTCTGCTGTGTTAAGATTTGGGAATGCCACTTGAAAACTGCCGAAGTGTTTGTCACAACTTTAAATTACCAATTTGAATTGTTACATTATTTAATGTCATTAATTTCTTGGTCATGTTATTGACCCCATTTCGGATATTTATTTAATAATGTTGATTACATTACATCTTTATTTGTGATAACTGTTACATAAATGATGTACGATACGGCACGGATTCTATTTATTATCCAATTATATCTGATATATATCTATTTCATGTATGCATGCTAATTGTTCTAATATATGATACAAAAAAATAAACATTAACGTTTGTCGTTATATACATCCTTTATACACTGATAATATACCGATAATCTCTATTAGATTCGTTACTAAACTATTCATTGCTACTTCCGGTATTCTCTGTACTACACAGTGCTATTACGGATTTCACTCCCAACCTCATGTAGACGCTTGTTTGCGTTATAAGACATATACGCATTAATTTGTACAGGATCAAATCCCTTCAAAAACCGCGTATTAATTAAACTTAAGTTAAAATCACTTAATGTTTACTAACGCTTATATATTTATCAATATTTTGTCAATATACGGATCTTTTGCCCATTTACAGCCTTGCAAATGGTACTACTTTTATCGCGCTGTAATCTGGTGATCTTTGGTTTCTATTAGAAATCGTTCGCCAGGTTTCCCTCCACATAGGACGGGTGCTTGACGGCACCGTCCAAATACGATGTATTATCTTAGTTATTGCCAAACTTATGACATAACTTGAATACCAACAATGTGAAAATAGTTGTTTTCTAAAACAATTTGCCCCCGCAAAACTGACATCTCTGCTTTATTGTACACCACAGTACTGTAAATGAAAACAATTCCTACTTGACCAATTTTCAAAAACTATAGCTCATTTTTTATTTAGAACATATCCAATTTAAAAGATATTACTTTAGCATTTTTTTCCAAAACAAGTTGTTATTTACATTGAAAAAAATAGTTCCGGTCGTGAAAAAGTATTAACTGTATATTTCACAGTATCAAATAATACGTTTATTTCACCGCTAAAATACAGTATTCCATTACGTATCATAACATACAAATATATATTGGCTCCAACTATTTCTTAGTATTACTTCCAAACTATGTATTGTCCTAATATATAGCCTAACTATACATGTATAAACGCCTCAATGAAAATAAACAAAGAGTACACCCTAGTTTAGTATCTTATTTCAAAATCAGATTTGAGTATATATTTGATTTCATTCTCGCTTCATTAAATAAAGAAGTCACTGTCAAAAAATGTTATTTTATACTGGTTATAGCGTCACACACATATTGAGGTCAATGCAAAATGTGGTATTTTCAATAACAGTTGTGTTGCCTGATACGCTCGCACACACTGGCATATACTGATTTTGAAATAAGATATAAAACTTCGTTATAATCTTTGTATTACTACAGGGAGGCGTTTTTAAAGATCTCGTGTATATTTAAAAAATAGTTTTAATAGTGTTCTAATTATTTGTTTACCCCCCCCCCCCCCCCCCCCCCCCCAAAGGGGTCGAGGCATACACACACTACTGTATTTTCAGTTTGCAACTGTTTCTGAGTCGTGCTCTGTTTAAATATTCACCCTTTAGTAAAACTCATAAACATTAGGCCTACAAATCGAACAGAAAATGTATCTTTCACAGAACACGGTCAACCAAAACCACGCATTAACACAAGCAACAATTGCTTTTAAAAATGTTATTAAAAATCAAAGCAAATGACATCACAAACACAAAGGGTTGACAATATGGCTACCGCATTGAACGGTCAAAGGCGGATTTTCTTGAAACCAGAATCACTTAAAATAATTTCTGTGCCAGTTTCTTTTAATGCGATTTTTTATTTATGTGTATGGTTCTTGAACGAAAGAAAGGACGACTGACGAGGGGGCTCACTAGGAATTTTGAAAATGTATTAAACATATCAACAAATCACTTCTGGTGGCCCGTAAAAGTGATTTTGATATTGGTGGTGATGTGTGTGTGTGTGTGTGTGTGTGTGAAGCCGAAAAATCTAGAAAGGGTTTCTGTGTCTTGGTCGGCGACCACATTAGAAGGGAGGACGTTGACGACTCCGCCCCCCGATTCACCGTTACTTAGGATAACATAATAACACTGATAACGACCACTTCAGGTGTTATAAAGATAATTTAATTGTATTATATCTTCATTTACACAAAACTACATGTTTTATATTTATTAACGTGGGTCCTATAAACCAAAGCAGCCATTTCTGTCGCACACTACTGTTATTCCATCCGTTCCAATTACGTTCTGTTCGATCCGGCATGAGTTCGAAATGGTGGGGTCCATTGGACATTGTATCTGGGGACAGACATCTCGCTTCTTACCTATAAAGGCACAAACAACTCTAAATTTCCTTAAACACAACTAATTATAAATCAATGACATTTGCAAAATGGAATTTATATTCAAACTAGCTACACTGTTTAAATACTATTGATGTGTTGAAATGGTTAAAACAAACATATTAAGTTAATAGGCATTTTTATGATAACACACGACTCGTCCAGTGTTTCCGTCACATGGTGGTTAAGTTGATTCTCAAATATTTGCGTGTTCAGTCATCGGTGTTTTATACTTTACAATGATGTTTCGTTTTAACTATATTGAAATTCTCTGCTTTTATAGAATCTTTATGAGATAAAGACAAAACCTCGTCAAGTATGTTATTTCTATAGCGCTTATAGCCATTGTTAACGGTTTTGAGGTGTACATATTTCTTTTTTTTATATCGACAGATTTAGATCCATACTGAAAACTCAGAGCTCTCTCTCTCTCTCTCTCTCTCTCTCCAGTTAAAATCGAAACAGAGATAAAAACAACTCACCACATATGTTTGCATCACATGTGCGACATTTAGTGATGCTGTCGCTTCCTATGACGTAGGTAGGTTTTCGGCAGTTCGGTTTAATATTGCCGTCGTTTGGACATTGAATTGCTGGGCATACTGCATGTCTATCGCCTGGTAACGATACATGAATAAGTATTTAATAATAGGGAAACTCGTTACTGTAATTGATGGAATTTCTTGTAATTAATAGCTTATTGCTTACAGTAGTAAAGTGTGGTATTCGAGGCATAATACAAAACATATTTGCAGAAATCATAGAAAAGAATAGTTGATACAATAAATGAATTTGTTGTAATCAATAGCGAATTGCATGTAGTACTAAAGTGTCTCGGTTCACAACAAGCAATGTGCGTATATGCTCATATTCAAACGTAGCTGTTGTTGTAGAAGGTAAACAGGATTCATATAGATAAACAATTCGTAATCGACTCAACGTGTATGTGAACTAGTAAATGCTGAACACTGTTTTGGACTTATCCAAAAATGTTTACGATGCACTGTTTGCTACATAATTAGCATGGTAGCTTTTGTTTGCTACAAAGCATTTTGCTTCGTGTCTTCAAAACGCTACTTGTCGTTCAAAACTTTTTTGAAAATTTGTATTGCCTCATATTTTAACGTACCTAGTATCTCTGAAAGTGGATATAAAGTCGAACATGCAATGCAGCATTCAACGACCACAGTCAACCAAAAACACGCACAGAAACAACAACAACTACAAAGATGAACAAAAGCAAGATTGACATCCCAAACATAAACGGGTTGACAATATGGCTGCCGCCTTGGAACGGTCAGTGGCAAAACCTGGCCGCTTGAGGTTTAAACCAGGTTCTAGGGTGCACAGAACTTCACGCTTACCCTATTGTCATCCCAATAATACGGGACAGTGTTAATAAAGATATCCCCGCAGGTTATAACCTCTAACAAACAAGGCAGCATTATAGCCAATATAAAAGTAAAACACAAACATGATCATGTATATATAATATGCAAAAAACAAAAAGCTTAGAAAGCCACAAAGCAACTAAAAGCCACAAATAAACAGGTTGTTTATGTATAAGTAAACCAGTGCGTTAGCTACTTTTATCTTACCACATAAATTGCTGTCACAAACTCGGCATGCTGTCTGTCCATCCGCCCCAATCACAAACTCAGCTTTTTTACAGTCTGGTGGTATGTTATTGTCATTCGGACACATTATTGCCGGACAATAACCTAAAATGTAAAATAACAAGTTTACTTCTGATTAATTTTTTTCAATGAATCTTCCATGACCACTGGATACAACAAAGAGGACCGTTCAAATATTACGTGGACATTTTTAATAGTAAGTACACTTTTAGAAATCAAGTAAATTAAATTATATGGCAATATAGGTTTACATTTTACTTTCATATCAGTAAATATTATAAAATTATTTGAAACAGATTTCAAAAAATAAGAGTTTTTACAACCCCACTGCAGCCTCAAACGGAGCACTTTATTTGTGTGCAATGACGTGATGTTGAAAACCAGAACAACCTAACGTTATAAATGATGAAAACTCCTATTTAAAAACCGTATGTTATTTAGTTAGATTATTGTATTATAGAATTATTCATGGTTGCATTAAATACATATCTTTACAGCATTGTTGGATATTCATGTTTCATAAGTATATCACAGCTTCGGAAACTCGATCGAGTTAGTTTGGAAATGGATTGTTAAAGTTAAAATATCAAAGGGCCATAACTCCGTCAAACATCATCGAACCGGAACACAAACGCGACACAACAACTACACTAAAATTCAGTTTCAAAACTTGTCTCAATGCAATACATTAATAAACACCGCTTCGAATTTTTACATCTAAGTATTGCTATGTACTGGACAGCAAGTCCATTATCAAGGTATTGAGAATGCAAGATCTGTAACTTCGCAATCTTGTTTGCGGTAGAGGCAAGTGAAAAAGGAAACTCAAGCAATATATCAAATACAGCATTTACGCAAACAATTGAAATTGTGTACTAAGTCAGAATGGTGCGATGTGTCAAAACAATATAATTACAATCGAATATTGTCCAAAAAGGCTCGTGGTTCTCTGATATTCAAAGTATATAAACAACGTTGAAACAACTAAAACAGGAAGGCTGTAGCTGTATGCTTACAGACAAAGGGGTATTCTAGATTCCATTAATGAAACTAGATGACATTATTCAACTTTTAAACACTCTGTATGTAACCAAAGCCACTGGTATCGATGGAGTATCTCCAAAATCACAAAGCTCGCAGCAGAAGTTATAGCACCTTCGTTATTAAATATAATAAATATAAGTTTTCATACAGGGAACCTTTCCTGAAAAATTTAAATTAGCAAAGTATTTCCAATTCATAAAGGTGGCAGTAGTGTTTACCATCTTTCACTGCTGTGGGAGCGTGTTTGGTGAGATATGTTCAATACTATAAAGTGTACTTTAGCAGAGAATTCCAATATCTTTCACATTATGCATGAGTGTGTGATGTGAGGTGTGCTTAATACTCTAGAGTATGATTGTCACAACATTAGTGTTAGTATTCCACTAACGCTCACATTATGCAGGAGTGTGTGATGTGAGATATGCTCAGTGCTATAGAATGCGATTTCCACAACAAAAGATGTAGCATTCCACCATCTTTCACGTTCCGTGGGAGTATGTGATGTGATATATACTTAGTCTATAGAGTGTGATTGCAACACAAATAATAGCAGTATTCCAATAGCTTTCACATTCTGTCAGAGGGTGTGGTTTACCCAGTAAAATCTTGAGAGTGATAAATGAACTGAATACACTTCCAAAACGATCAGATTTTGGTGATGTTTTTGGAGTCGACAAATATCATTTACAGTGAAATAGCTGATATTTATATGCAGATAATTTCAGCATATCACCCTATTTTCCTTTTATAAATTTGTATCTTATGGCATCATTATCTTAAAGTCCTTAACAGTATTCTTGGTAGTGTATATTCTTAAACTCAATATACTGATTATTTTTAATATTTACAATCATTTTTAAAGCAGTTGTTTGTTTTAATGTTTTTCATCAAACTGATATTAATTATATTAAGGCATACTAATTGGTTAAATAAACTTTAATCAATTTATCATGAATACTAACATTTTAGAAAAATCATGAAATTTCTAGACATATTTTAATCTTTTTTAATCCAATTGTTTTAATAAGTTGTTTAAATCACGTTTGTACATACTGTATATTTATTCTGTTTTGTTTGAGGCACCATATGTGTTAGACTGACTAGTAGCCAAATATCAGTTGTGCACAACCCACGTGACCAAATGATAGGGTTCAACACGAAATAGCCAAGAATCCGATTCAGGTAAACATTTTGTCTGATTTGTCGCCGACTAGTTAACCGATTTTTATGAAACTTAGTTCATCTAATGCAGAGAAAAAATGCTACTCCCGGTTGAAACCTGTTATTCGAAAAACTCTTGAAACAAAAAGGTTATTGAAGGAAAAAGAATATTGTTTTGGTTGAAAGCCGTGACAGGGTACACACTATTTCGGTAAACTCATGAATTTTAATCCATTTACACAATATAGCTCTTGTCTTTTCACTCATTCCTATAGTTTGTATTCAAGGGATTGTATTTCATATGATTTTAATGGGAATATGTTAATTTGAGCTGTTTGCATGGCAAAAAATCTTGACAGTGATAAACTGGGTCACCGTTTATATACAAATTGTCGGTATCCCTATGGGTATGCACCTTACAAATTTTGTCGCAGATTTGTTCTAGATTTGCTTTTGTTTGTTTGAAAGAGATCATCATGTTGAGTCGTTCACCAGATACTCAGGCAGAGCCTTTAGTGGACACCTCTCGGTATCTGGTTGACTACTGAACATTGACAATCCTTTATTCTCTACTATGGTTAATATTATCTACCCTGAAGAACTTCAACTCAACAAAGCTAAACATTTCTGATACTGTCCGCTTCTTTCTTCAATTTACATCTTCTTGAAAAATGGTGAAATAAATATATATCTATAACTCTTCTGCGACAAGGACCATGAAAAGCCTGACTTCTTGGTGATGTAAGTCTTACAAAACTTCGTAAGATCCTTGGCCATAATCCACTTTCATACAATCTATATATTTAACGTGTTAAACAGATTATCAAAAAGGTTATGACCATATCATTTTGAAATGCACAGCATGTTTAGTGGTTGGACATATTTACAGTTCGCCCACTTTGCCCTTTCCTCCGTTGATTGTACGATGACTGACAGATTGTGTACACTATGATGACGTCTACCTAATCCTCAAAGAAAGGTACCGTTTGATGTTTTGTCCTAAATCTTTTCTTGTCGTACCCGTAACGTTGTATCCTCGTGTTGCTTCTGGCTTCTGCCAAGTCACGTGTACTTGCATTGTGGCTTTTTCTAGGCTTTGCTTTTTTGTATTCATAAATATATGTTTACAACATTTTGTGTAGATATTTATATTGACTGAATAAAGTCTGGCGGGGGTATGTTAATTTACACTGTCCCGTTTTATAGGAATGACAATAGGGTAGAGTGAGGTTTGATATTCTCTAGAACCTTGCTTAAACCCCAAAGGGCATTTTGCCACTGACCGTACAAGGGCTGTACCAATATTTTCAACCCGTTTATAGTGTTTTGAGATTCATATCTTGTCTTTTATTTATCTTTGTAATTATTGTTTGTTCTCTGTGCGTGTTTTGGTTGACAGTGGTCATTAAATGCTACACATTTCCTGTTCTCGACTTTATATCACTTTTATGCTCTAAGTAACTATTCTCTAAGTTGTATTTTTATAGTGTTATATATATATATATATATATATATATATATATAATATCTCCATTCTGTCTAGTTTTTTAATATTGCACATCTCAATACCCACCCACTGAAAATCATTGAAGACATTTGCGAACCCTTAACCACTAAAAAGAATTTTAGGTAGAGTTTATGTAATTAGCCGCCAACCGAAAGTTATAGAACGTATATTCAAACTATTCAGACGGATAAAATACATATTGTGAATTGTTTTAATCACTATGTATAATGTTGCTGTACGTGTTTATGCACGCTGGACACTTGTATACAACCATAACTACATGTACACAGAACATACAACCGCTAGTCAACATCCTATCAACATTTGTACAAACATACAACCGCTAGGTATTATCCTATCTACATTTGGTACAAACATACAAACCCAGGTAATAGACCTACCTACATGTGTACATACGATACAACCGCTGTTAATATGATACACTACATGTGTCAACCATACAACCGCTTCTAATAATCCAAAACTACATGTGTTACAACCATAGCAATCCGTTATAAATTCTAACTACGTGGTACAAACATACAACCCTCTGTAATATATGTTACAACCATCTACACCGCTCTATAATATTCTAACTACGTGGTACAAACGACAACCCCGGTAATGTGTTACAACCATACAACCGCCTAATAATATCCTAACTGACGTGTGTACAAACATACAACCGCTGGTATGTGTTAAAACAATACAAACCGCTTATATATCCTCACGACGTGTGTACAAAACATACGACCCCTGGTAATGTATTACAACCATACAACCGCATATATATATCCTCATTACGTGTAGCTACAAACATACAACCCCTGTAATGTTACAACCATACAATCGCTTACAACTACCCTCACTACGTGTGTACAAACAAACAACCCCCTGGTATTGTGTTACCATACAACGCGTTTATATTCTAACTACATGTGTACAAACATACAACCACTGATAATGTGTTACCATACACCGCTTATAACATTCTAACTACATGTGTACAAACATACAACCACTGGTAATGTGTTACGACCATACAACCGCTTACTATATTCTAACTACATGTGTACAACACATACAACCCCTGGTAATGGTTACAACCATGCAACCGCTTATAATATTCTAACTACGTGTGTACAAACAAACAACCGCTGGTAATGTGTTTAAAACCATCCAACCGTTTATAATATTCTAACTATCTGTGTACAAACAAACAACCAGCTGGGGTAATGTGTTACAACCATGACAACCACTTATAATAATCCTAACTACGTGTGTACAATCATACAAGCTGGAAATGTGTTACAACCATACAACCGCCAATACAATATATAATATCCTAACTAGGGTATGTTGACCTACGTGAAAATGCTGTGTACAAACATACTAACCGCTGGTAATGTGTTGCCAAAAATACAACTTCATATAAAATCTAACTTGGGTATTGTTGACCTACCGTCAAAATGGCTGTAACAAATATATACTAACCGCTGGTAATGTGTTACAACCATACATCCGCTTTTAATTGTCACCTGATGATGTACTATACGTTGCCAGAATGTGTAATCTGAAATTCTAGAAAGTTATCTGTTGTGTATGTCATTTGTGGTTGTTTTAGAGGTACGGAATAGTTTACCATCAGCAATTTTCCCTAAATAAACCCACCTTTGGCAGATGTGCAGTGTATATGTGCAATATGTTTCCCTTTGATTAATAGTATGTGTC